>VXBQ01005187.1:728231-754715 GCA_013400175.1 Phainopepla nitens
AAAAAGAGAGAGAAACAAAAGGGGGAAAGAAAGATTCACTGCTTAGGAACTGAAGACAAGGCAAGTCAAAATAATTATCATCACTATAAACATGTGTCTTCAAACAGCTGGAAGATGGTAAACTCTGCCTCCTCCAGTGCCCTAGTGAAGACACAGGAATTGCTCAGAACTGAAAGAGAAGTTATGGAGAAAGGATTCATTGATTCACTGGGTGATAGTCGATGGCCAGTGTTGTGATCTGCTAGAATTTGATTGTATGCTTTAAACCAAACAGCCATGAATCTAAATCTTTTCAAGTGTCAAGACTCTGATTATCTCATCCCTCCCCTCTTTATGAGGCTGTTGAGAAATCTGCAGTACCCTTGTGTGATTCTTTTATCTGCCCTAAGTCTGCTGATTCACAGAGAGAAATGTGTGGGGTTATTTACTAGTGTGTTATTAAAGCCTTTGTTGTAGATGGATGCATGCTCATATGTTGCCATGTTAACAGGAGTTATATAAAACATGGTCTCATTAGAAGCTCCTGGAATAAAAAGATTACTTCAGCTACACAAACCTAATTTTTTGTGATGGCTGAACATCATATCCTCCATTGCCTCCTGATTCCAGCAGCATTACTATAAATGTGAAGCTCAGAGAGAGAGAGAAAAGGGAAACTAGCACCTTGCCTGGTGCCAATACTCTTCTTACTGCAAGACAGAATAACCAAGGACCCAAAGTAAATTAATTCTCTGTTCAAACATTGCTATCAGAAATTATGTATGGCAGAGTTCCCTGAAAATCACCAGCATATGGAGCATTTCTTCAAAGATTTACAGTTCCCCGGGCTCTCTCAGTTAAAGACAACATATTTAGAGAAGGGAACAGCAAGTAAGAGTGACGAGCAGCATCACGTTGCCTTAACAGAATGTCTACTATCCAAATGATGGCATCTTTGATCACTTGGAGCCAAGTCCTCCCATAGCAGTGTCTGACAACTGCCCTCTCCCTGCTCACCTCAGGTGTTTAATTGCACATAAGAGAACAGCAAAAAATGAACTGAATTATGCAAAGCACTACCCTCTCAGGATGGAAATAATGACACAGCCATGAGAATTCTCAGTAAATCACTTACATCCCTAGAATTGGATAGAGTTATCAAACAATAGCCCTGGAAGGAATGAAAAATGCCTTTACTTGAAGCAGTATGAACATATGTCATTCCTGACAAAAGTTTGCCCAATCTGTTTTTAATGACCCTACAATCATAGGAACTTCACAATCTGTCCAAAAAAAACCTATTCCACAGGTTTACTGCCCTTGTCCTTCAAGAGCTTTTCCTAACACTCAATTTAAGTGTCCCTTACATTATTTTACAAACACTACTATTTTTCCTGACCATCATGAACACAGAAAACCTTCCTGTCCTCTTTGAAATGGCTTTTTTTGTGGCACTACATAACCCCAGGTGTTTCAACTTTAATTCACAGATCAGAGATTAAAAAAAAATAAAATAGGCAATCCCCTCACACTCTTTATCAGAAGAGGACATTAAACTCTGCCCTGTACATCCACAATTCCCTTAAAAAATCATTAATGAGAAGTGACCATTGGTTTCCCATGCTGAGCAGAGCAGAGCCCTCCTGACTGCCCCTGATGATGGGATGTTTGTCATTTTCACAATACCAAGCCTTTGCCTACTCAGAGGTAATTTTTTTAATCCATTATACCAAAAGATAATTTTCTGGAGAACTGTTTTTATCCAGTTCTTTCCCAGCCTATTTGCTTAGCAAAGTATGTCTGGTTAAGAATAATTTTCACTTGTCCTCCACTGAATTTAGCTCTGTTTCTTCAGAAATTTGTATCATGTATCACACAAATATAACCCACTCCTCCAATGTGCTTGCAGTTCTTCTCAGTTTTATGCCTGCCATGAACTTACCAAGCAAACCTTAAATTTTTTTCCAAATCAAGTTATGTGACCTTTTTGTCTCCCCAGACCAACCCACAAGGGTTTTTTTCACTGTCAGGGAAATTAAAATAGTTTAACACAACTGATTTTTGACCAACCCATATCAACTACTTGTCTTCAAACTATTTTTGCAACTGTTACCGACAATTTGTTATGGTCGATTTTATTTTCTTCTAGAACTGTTAATCTGACTAGACTGTAATTCCCAAGCTACTTTGGGAAAAAATAATTTTTCCCCTTCTCCAGTATTCTTCAAGCTTATTGTAATTATCTGCAGACAGCTTTCATTCTCTACTGAGTAGCAGACCAATCCTTCCTTTGATCTTCCTCATTCTATTAATGGATCTTGCAGAATTATTTCTGGTTATCTTTGAGGTCTCATTTTGTGCCTTGGCCTTTCTGGTTTCATCCCTGAATATTTGTACTTTTTTTTCAGATTTATTCTTAGAAATTTGACCTCTCCTTTTTTTTTTTTCTGTGTGTTTCTGTCTGGTGTTGAAGTTACAGAAAAACCCTTTCATCATCTACCCAGCTCTGCACCTACTGAATTTCCTGTTCTTGCATTTGGACAGTCTGAATTCAGCCCTCAACTTATTCTGAAAAACTGACAACTTTATCCTCTGTTAGTCTCACCTCTTAGGAGTTCATATGTATCTCATTTGAGTCCATTGATGTCTGTCTTCTTGAAACCCACTGCTTTTATCATGATCTCTCCCACCTTCCTCTTTTGACACAGAAGTCCCCATGTAATTAAAGAAAAAAAAACCTAGAAATAATCCAGCAAGTATTGGAGTCACCCATCATTTAATGACAGTAAAGCTGGATATACAGAAGAACAAAGTGTAGCACTTCAGCTGCCAAGGAGGACAAAACAGTAGTTAGGAGGGAAAGCTTTATGAGTAAGGAGAATCTGCCAGCATGTGCTCATGTAGTATGAGTTTCAGTTTTTGTGACTGTCTCCATCCAAAATGAGAAATTTTCTCATCCTTGACTCAGTGAGCCAGAGTCTCTCAGTCCTGAAGCTCTGTTCTCCTGATGACCCCCAAAAAACCCCTAATAATCTCGAAACAGGAAGTGAAAGCATGACACCCCTCCTTCCTTGAGCAGTGGCACTGTATTCCAGCACACTCTCAGTGTCCATTTGCATCGACAGCTCTCAATTTCTTCTGTGGACAAAGCAAAAGTTTCAACCTTGAACTTCTTAGGGCTCCTTGATAAAATAAAGCACTCCTCTGTGGCCCAGCACAGAAAGGGAGCTCATCCAGGTCTCTTTTGAGGTGCCGTTCACCAGTGGCACGTCAGATTTTAAGCACTTGCTTCAAGACACAGCTTCCCCTGATGGGGCAGTTAACCCCAAATGGAATGAATTCAGAAAACATGACAATTAGTCCAAATCAGCCTTTGACCCAAAAGCATTTAACCACCACCTAGAAGTAGATATTTGAATAACTGTGGGTTTGGAACAGCATCCCCCCAATGCTTAAAAGAACCCAGCAAGACCTAGAATCCTGCAAATCAGCTCTGACACCTACCCTTTCTACACTACTCACTCCATACCAGCCTTCCCCTCCCAGACCTGCTGCCACAGATGGAAAGTAAAAGATGTTTGTCATCTTCACAAGGAACTTCACAGCTCCTCATTGAGGTTTCATTCCTAGAAACACAAATCCCAGATGTAATACACCCCTCTGGCTATTCTGCATGCTCCCCTCTGCACGTGGGAATGACCCTGATTGTTTATATGTGGTCATGTCCCCTCCTGGTGCTGCTCACAGAGACCCTTTGGACTGGTGGGGATGGGATTTTGGAGGCTGCCAGAGGCTGGGCACAGCATGCAGCAGCTGATGCTCATGGAGATGTTGCCTGCCAGAAGAGCTGACTGGGGCACGGAGAGTGCTCCAGCAATGTCCTGCACACACATAGGGACAGTTCTTTGGGTGCCCTCAGCACTGCAGGAGGTGGATGCCTGTTTCAGACCTTATAACACAAGGCTTATGAAATTTGAGAAAGAGGGGCAGTGTTTCAGATGCCTGTAAAACAACAAGTAAGTTATGAAGAGCAAAACAACATCAGCCTTTCAATATGCTGAAAACCATAAAAACATAAAAAATATTAAGAGAAAATATCTCTCTCTCTTTTTTTTTTCCTTTTTTTGCAGTTACACATTTTAATCTCTGGCTTGTGGAAATACAGGCAACATCTGCCCTTTTGGCTGGACACAGGAGCCCAAAAACACCAATGTCCAGTAATTTCTGGGAAGACATCCAGGGGCTGACCTCTGTCCCCAGCCTTCTCAGGGCTTGCAAGCAGCCCCTGTATTCAGCCCCACGTGCTTTTTTTCCTCTGGCTTTTGGGATGATTATCAGCAGAGAGCCACTCTTACAATACAATCCTCTCAACATTTGAAGAGGCAGCAGAATACCCTTGATGGAAAATCCCCACATCAGAAAGATCTTGTGCCTGGAAGCTGGCCAGGGGTTGCTGGCCTGCAGACTGGATTGCGAGATCCATCTTTGCAGCCAAGAATTTTCCCTGCCGGACCAAAGAAATGCAGGAATCCGTTTCCAAGCAGCAGCAAGCAGAAAAAATAAAGTGCATGGTGAGACGAGTCCAGTCAGTGCACAGCAGGAGAATGTGAGGTGATATTTTGCATTCCCTGCCTCTGTCTGCTGTGTGGTCCAGCAGCATCCAACTGCATGTGCATGCTTCCCAGGAAGGGGATGGCAAGAAGGACCAGAGGTTAAGAAGACAGCAAACCTGAGACCTTCCAGGGAGAGCTGCCTGCACTGACCATGGGAGAATGTGAAGGGAAGACTTGGGTTAAGCCCCTGCTCCTCCTTCCCACCAATGAATCCAGCATCCAGCAACTCTTCCCCAGTGCCCAAATGGTCTTCTCTTGAACAAAGCCCAGCCAGAAGAGATGGTGACTCCATTTACTCTGTCATCTCTGGACAAATTACTCAGATGGGACTCAGGTATAAATCCTAAACTAAGCTGGGTTAACTTGAGCCCCATCTTCCACAAACTGTGCAGTATTTGCCTGTGGGACACTGTAAAATCCCTGAAAAATAGTTTAAGCAATTACTTGGAAGCAACTTCCCTATCCCATCCCTTTTTTTAAATGTTCTTGTCAACAGTGCACTCCTGTGCAATGCAGGGGGATACTGCTGAGAGCCTGTAGAAGAGCTGCCTGTTACAGTATAGGCATCCAGCCCAGCCTGTGGGATCAGCCTTTGTGGAGTGAGGGATCCCCTCTCCAACCCAAATTTCATAAACTTGTTCATCTCTTCACTGCTCACTCTCCACAGCAGCTCTTCTCAGCTGGGGAAGGAGAGTGCTGAAAAATTAATGAGGAGATTTAAATATCTGATTAAAAGGTAAGTAGATGGAGGAAAATGAGGGAGAAGGAGATATGTTGTAAGGATGCCTCTGGTTCTGCTAGGTGTAACCTGTTTCTGGATCCAAACATATCCTCTATATTAGAGACCAGATTTCTGTCTAGATTTTAATATTGTCCTCTATTTTCAGAGGTCAAAATGCCCTTCCTGTCAGTCCAGACTGGCCTCTGCTGCACCAGCTTTCCTTTAAAATTTTCTACTACTTATTTTTGAGACATTGTAAGGGTCAATATCAGGGGAAATTAGATTTCCTTTGCCTTCCATAACTGCATTTCTCACAATTTACTGGGCCAGAGAGATGTAAGCTTTTATTAGTAAACCAGTTTTTTATTATTAACACAGTTTCATCACTGCTTTAGGGGAACAAATTGATTGACCAGGCTTGCAGGAACAACTTCTGGTGCCTGCAGGCCTCAATCAGTCACTGCACTGTGCTCCACCAAGAAAAATTCCTGTCCATTGAAGCTGATCGTATCTTTTCCCTTCCTTTGCTGAGAAAAGAAAGAGAAATTTTTTCAAAAATAGTAATCTGAGAGAAATTAACCCTCCAAAAATGAAATTAAGTTATATTAGAGGCAGTCTCATGCAGAAGGGCATGAGAACAGAGCATTCAAAGGGCCAAACCCTTCCCAGTGTGCCCTTGAGCTGGGCAGGCTCTAATCAAAGGCGCATGGCATTTCTCCTAAACACAGCCCGAAGGCAGGACACGGGGAATTAGAGAGGCTGTATCAGCCCTAGCCTGGTCTTCCTGCTTTTATGAGTTTAAATCTGATCTTCAAGTCTGTTTGAAAACAGTTGTTGTGGTTTAATTATCTATGGTGACAGTAAGTCCATAGCCAGTCTAACATCTCCTGGTCTCCAGGCTGGAAACAGTGAAGGACTAAGTCTGGCAGAACTCAGTCTATCTATATATCCTAGAAGCCTTCCAAGCCTGCAGCTTGGCTCACTCTTCCATGTGCACCAATCTGCTAAATGTCCCTATATGTGCTAATATTTTCAGTTACCACCTTCTAAAGCTTGAAATAACATATACATGTTTTTGTTCTAAACCCACGTCTAACAGTCTGTGATTTGATAGTTTGAATCTTCTCTTGCATTTATCTAAGCCTGCATTAATTTGCAGGGGAGGCATGATTCAATCTGAACCTTATTGATAAAACCAACTAATGGCTGGGATTTACATAGAAATAATACAGGCATCAAAAGCTATCCAGGAGTTTGAAGCATCAGAAATAATCACAGTGCAGTGAATAAAATCATATGAATAATTCAAGAGCTTCAGCATCACAGATTTGGATTCCTATAAGATCACTGTTCTTTTTTTTTCCAGAATTATAAGCTTAAAAAGAAAAAAAATTGCATCAGTCCTTGTACATATATTTAGCTCATCTTGAAAAAAACATTATGTTCCTAGTAATTCCTTGTGATTCATAAGAGTACATGTAGGTGTGTCAGACCCAAACTAGTACTTTAATCTAAAGCTTTCTAACCACACGGCAGCAGAACTTTCAATGAAAAATAAAAAAATAGGTATCACCCTTAATTTTTATTTTATTTTTCAATTTTTAAACATTTGCCCTAGTTATTTTTATCTGGCACAAGAGCAGAATGCTGGGCTAGCCTTGGGCACCCTCTGGCTACTATAAATGCCCTTTTTCGAACAATCTCACGCAATTCCTCTTTGAATGCAGCCTGTGTGGGAGCTGTGCCAAAATACTTATTGCAGTGATTGTGCCCAGGGCTCTGCACTGGCCCTGCACTGCTGGCACGGTCCAAGCTGCTGCTGTTTTGTCCTCTCCTCAAGCCACTTGGTAAATGTGTCTGGGCAGAGAGAACTCTTGGATTCCCCATCCCTGGAAGCGTTCAGCTACAGGTTGGATGGGGCTCTGAGCAACCTGGTCTAGTGGAAGGTGTCCCTGCCCATGGCAGGGGGTTGGAATGAGATGAGCTTTAAGGTTCCTTACAACCCAAACCATTCTGTGATTCTATGATCTTTCTCACATCTGAATTTTTGCATGGCTCTTTCAGCCATTTTTGTTCTGTTTTGCCCATTTTTATTCTCTGTTGCTCTTTCCTCGATGTTTCAGCCCCATTTTTTCAGTACTCAGCAGGCTGCTTTAGTCCTTGCACCGCATGGAAAGGGTGGCCCAGACTGCAGGAATTAGCAGCCCTTGGAGAAGGGCAGGCCCAGGTCCCAGCCCTGTCTCTGAATGTATTTGTTAGGAACAACACAGCAGGATCTTGTTTGAATAGACAATAGACAGGAAATTAACAGTTAGGGCTGAAACTCTAGTCCTTCATACCTGTGATTAAAAGAAAACAGATATCATGCTGAAAGAGAAATACAATTTCAGCTTTCATGTAGCACTGTCCTTCAAACAGTGCTTCCCATCAGGCATTATTTCTCTGCAGATATTAGCCATTAATTTCCTTCATATAAAGTAAAAAATATCCATAGAAGATCATAAAACACTCTGTATTCCCAAACAGACAGATCATAATGGCTCATCCTGAATATGCCATTCTGTCTCTCCACACAGATATTAAATGGCTGAGATAAATTGTGGCTTGGGAGTTTACAGAGGCATCATGTCAGCGATAGCAATGGATTGCAAACTTCCTCCTTTAGACAGCAAACACCCAATTACCAGCATCTTCTTCCTTCATGCTCTGAATAGTGAAGAGAGGGTTGTCATCCATAATTTTTCATTTCTCAGTAGATGGACGCTGATATGGCAGCGCGCGTTGCAAGAGAATGCATTGCTATCTAAAGTCATCATTAAACAGAATGCACCTTGCACGACCCCTGGGGTGAGAGCAGGGATCCTGCTCCATCTTTGCATCCCTGCAAAGTGTGGGCGTGTGTGGGGAGGCCTGCAAATGCTCTGGACATATTTGCACCACGAGCAAATACAACACTTGTGATAAAAACTCATTTATTCGGAAGGGCCTGGACAGGCTGGAGGGAAGGGCTGATGGGAGCCTTGTGGAGTTCAGCACAGCAAATACCAAGTCCTGCACCTGGGATGGGATAACCCTGTACAGCAGTGCAGCCTGGGGACCAACTGCTGCTGTAACTAGGGCTCTGAAATCTTTGGAAATAACCAAAAATATTACTGGGCAAGGATTGAGCAACCTCAGCCACCTTTGAGGATGGCCCAGCTGTAAGCAGAAGTCAGATCAACCAAAATTTTTCAGGGAATTCAACCCCTGACCTTCCCAAGAGTTCCAAGCATGGGAGAAGTCTCCTAAGTGAAGCTCTTTCTTGCTGGGTGATATTAGGCTTTTCAGCTCAGGCTTAAAAAGTAATTTTTGGAAACTTGCTAGTAATAAAACACCAAGAAATCTATCTGGAAACAATAACTAAACATAAATGATTAAAAAAAGATTGATCCCACTTGCAAGCATTTAAATGTGCCAGCTGCTAAATTGCCACATTGGCACAGACCTGGATGCCTGTGCCCATTTCAGACAGTGGTGGATGAGGGCTGTGCAGAGCACAGGCTGCCCATGCTGGCCCTTGTCCTTGGTCTGTGAGCACATCAGCAGCCTTGAACCCTCAGTGAGTGTGGTGGTTTGAAAATAGCTTGGTTTTTGGTTAAGAGAAAAAAAACAAGGAGAACAGGAAAGGAAAATCCCCCATGGACTTCACCGAGACATGAGGATGTGACAACTGTTCATCAGCATGGCCAGGGCCAGGGGACCATGACTCAAAACAGCCTGGTGTGGTTAGGAGGGTCTGGAGATTCTTCATAAAGTTTCTGCTTGGGTAAGACACCCAAAACTTAGGAAGACAGGAATGCAGAGCAAGTGGCATCTGGAAGAGGATGGCTCATAGGTGGGCACATTCCTAATAATAGAATCATAGAATAGGAATGGTTTGGGGTGGAAGGGACCTTAAACATCATCTAGTTCCAACCTCCCTGCCACAGGGAGACCAGGCTGTACAAAGCTCCATCCAACCTGGCCTTGAACATTTCCTGGAATGGGGCATCCACAACTTGTCAGGGCAATGTGTGCCAGTGCCTACAGGCTGCAATTGTAACCTGTGTGCATCAGGCACCCACAAGTATTGGAAGCAAAGCCCACACGCAACTCCAACAACATCCAAACTACCTCTCCCAGCAGTTGTCCCAGTCCTATTTTTTGCTGCCTAGCAGAAGCTTCCATTTTTAAAAGTATCAAGGCACTAGGATGGCACACGTTCTCAAGAACAAACATAGGATGAAGCTGTAGATAGGAAGGAAACAATCCCATTAGCCCCTGTGAATAGGACTGAGCAAATAGGTCTATTTAACCTTGCTCCGCCTGCTCCATTTGCAGATTGAATCATTCCAGCATGAAAAGGGGCACTCAAAAGGGTACTGGGCCTCATTCAAAGGGGCTCCACTCCCAGACAGGACTCAGGGCACCCTCAAATTGCTGAGAATACAGCGTAAGTTTTCCATATACCCATGCTGCCAGCTGGAAAAAAAGGAATGACAGGCATGTGCAGCTCATCCTTGGGAATCATCTCAGGTCCCTTTCACCATCACTTCTGCTCACAGGTGTGTACCAGGCTGCATGTCCCGTGTGTCTCCTGCTTTTGTTAGTCATTTCATTTGTAGGCAAGGGATTGTGTCTGCTGCTCCCTTAATTATGGAAAAGTTGTCTGTGCACAGTTTAAACAAGCCCCTGTTCTGCTCTTTATCAATATTGCACACGCTTCCTGTCTCTCCAACGCTCTGCTTGCAGCCACACAACATTTGTTCATAGCCGCAGGCTATGTCAGCAAGGCTTTGATAGAGCAACAAAAGAGTTCCTCTCTCAAACAAGCAGCGCGGGGAGAATCGACCGGAGAGCTGCGAGCGCTGCTGGGGCTGCAGCCGGCCGGAGCTGCACCGGCTCGGGGCTGGAAATGGGATTGTCCAAGATGTGCAGGGAATGCTGCTACAGCACCTGCAGCTCCCCTGGGAGGTGCTGCCCATGCTCCCATCCAGCCTGGGATTTCAGCTGTCAGTGAGCATCCAGGCACGTACTGCAGCACTTCAAGAGGCTCCCGGCCACTCTGCCAGACGTCACAGGGACCTCCAGGGCAGGAAAATCTCTCCTGCAGTGGAGGGACGTGCACACCAAGTGCCTTGAAGGACTTGAAAGCTCTTGTCTAAAGTGTCTATTTTAGGCTTGCAGAGCTCACTGGTGTCAATACCTCCAGGTAGCATTCACAGCCCTTCAGGACAGGGCACCGGCAGCCCATCCATGTGTTTGGCAGAGGTTCCTTCTGACCTTCCCATCCCTGGAGGTGTTCAAGGCCAGGCTGGATGGGGCTCTGAACAACCTGGTCTAGTGGGAAGTGTCCCTGCCCATGGCAGGGGCTTGGAATGAGATGGTCTCTAAGGTCCCTTCCAACTCAAACCATTCCATGATTTTGTGATCTTCAACAAGAAAGTTGTAAAGCTTATGACAAGTTTCTGTATTTTGCTTCTCTCTAATTAGAAGAACATTTGTAAACACAAACTGTGCACCAGCATCATCATCCACACCAAGAAACACTCTGTTTATGCCCTGAGCTTTTTCATCACAGAGGCAAAATCAGGCCTTTGCTGATTGCCAAATACCAGGAAATTTTAATGAATCAGTTTTGTTATAGAGGATAAATGCCATCAAATCTATCACACTGTGAGTGAGGGCTTGCCATTCATTTGCATAATGATTAAAACAAACTTGTGAATCACATACTTATGGAGGTAATAATTACCTGCAGTTTTTATGCAAGGGTAGATTTATTTCTGGTGGCTTTAGCACCAGTTTTCAAGTGATTGATTTTGAACCCTTCTGTTCTGAGCTATCTGGACGGCCCTAATGTTAAAAAGGCTTTGAAGGTCAGCACTTTCTGAAATTGAAACTTTGCTGAAGTTCTCCTCCTGTGCACACACACAAAAAAAATCATAATTTGCTTTTTTAATCCCCAGCTGTCACTGCTTAGTCTCATGACTTTAAATGAGCAAGAAGAAAGGAAGTAGAAGATCCATAGCCCACAAAAATGCTAGCAGGGTGTGCCTGTTTTACTGCAGAAACAATACTAGGGTGTATAACTCAATATACAGAAGAAAAATTACACTAACCAGGGCAATCCAAACAAATGTCACATCCCTGACAAGTGCTGGCGCTTCAATTTTAATTCATGTCATTGGGACTTGCTGCCAGGTAAACTCCTGGCTTAGAGACTGAACATTAGTCAGAGCAAAGGTCCATTCAGAGCCCAGCACCTTGTGACTTGCATGAGAAGGAGAAAATGTAGTTCTTGGCCAAACCAGGAGAATAGCAACAGCTCAAGCAGGATGTGACATCTGGACCCCTATTTTTTTGGTTGCCACCATGTGCTGACTTCCTCACCATTTGCCAAAGACCTTTCTGAATCCATCTTCTTTTTTTTTAAACAGCCTGTGCCAAGAGGGTCAAGTGACCTCAGCTGACTCATATTCTGGGTTAAAACTACTGCAGTCAAATCATTTTGATGCAACTGGTTCTTGCTTTGTGTAAAACAGCAACGAGTCAAAATTATCTCTTGGCTGACCAAACCATAACCCCTGAGAGGGCCTTCTCCAAAGAAGAGAATGGCTGTTCTTCCACAGCCATTACCAATTCCTGGACGTCTTCCAGCTCTGCTTGGTTCTCTTCAGAGAGTGTGGCCAGCTCAGCAGGAAGCATTTAAGCTGGGAGCATAAAATGCCTCCATACAAGAGCAAAATGAGGCTCATTTTACCTTGCCTGAAGCTGTTCAGATGCATTTACAGACACCTTCATATCAGGTACTTGAGTCCACAGATGAGACCGCAGATATGAAAACTACAGATATATGTGGAATTTCAACAATTTTGATTCCAGGTCTCCATTGCACCTCAAAGTGTAGTGCCAGGGGTCAAGAGGGACATAAACCTGAAATTTTAAAAGCACACTCTGCATGTCAGGGCCCCTGGGATACCCACTGCTGGCTTTTAGCTCAGTTTGACACATCCAGCACTGCACTTTGGCTAAAAGAAGCTTGAATTATCTGTTTGTGGAGGAGCTGTGGTGCACTGATGTGTCCAGAGCCCATGAATGAAACCTCAGGTCCAGCAAAGATGGGCCAACAGATGATGCTGGCTCCTGCTTCCTTTCTGGAGCTCAAACCAAGGTCACCTTCTGGCATACTTTTGAGGTTTTACAGTAGGACTGACCATGTGCTTAACTCAGAGCTCCTTCCCAGTGCTCTGCCTGGCTTTGGTACAAGGTAAAGCCAGAACCTGCAATTTATTACCACCAGAATAACATGCCCAGTTGTTCCAACTACAAAGGAACACAATTCAGAAAGGTCTTTTGCTGAAGTCTCCTTTTTTGTGACTACCCCACTGGTCAGTCATCAGGCAGGAGTGCTCTTCATCACTCTGCCACAACCTCCCAGCTCCCTTCTGCTGCTGCAGCTCCTGCAGAAGAGGCCTGAGAGGGTCACCAAGGCACATCAAGCAGCTCAGTTGACCCCTCCTTCTTCCCACCAGGCACTCATCCTCCCTCCGCCAGAGCACAGGGAGGAAAGGGGGAGATTTCTACAACTCCAGAGCCTTGCAGGAGTTTTGTCTTTCAGAATGACTATGATTGCTAAATAAAAATGACCATTTGAGAATTTTGAGTCATCAGAGCTATTTTCAAGCAGGCTGGGTATGCAGGAAGCGTGTACACACTGATGCCAGCAGCTCAGCCACAGCTTCAGGACAGGCACTGCTGATGTTCCTGTGGGGAAAGGACTACACCAAGCTCTCTGCCAAGGACTGATGTGAGCACAGCAAAAGCTGTGTGTGCTCAGCCCCAGCTCTGCAAGCACAAAATCACATATAGAGTAATAAAACTGTTTAGAGTGGTGTAAGTAGCCACATAAATATGCAGGAAGTCTATAAAACCTTTTGAGGCTGCTTGCAGATTTCTCATGTAGGAAAGGTGAGGCAGAGAATAGTGCTCTCTCTATAAGATGAAGAGTTGGCTGTGAGTTTTATTGATGGAAATGTGATAAGAAAGAATGAATGGCAGCTCTGAAAAGATGGCCCTGCTTCCAAAGAGTGGGCAGAAAAGAGCATCTAGCTGCCTTTTAATCATGTAGTTTTTATTTCCAGCTGCAGTTAGGGATCATCTGGTGTCTCTTTCAGCTATGCAGAAATTAGGAGCAATATAATAGGTCCTCTTCCATGTGCAATTTTCAAGTGCTTGTAAGACATTTTACTGCTCAGATAATAACAACACTTCCAAATGCATGTAAGTCAGGTAGGAATGATTTCATTTTCAGATATGACTTGGATCTCAATCTACAGGGTGTTTTTGGAGTTAACTTCTGGTAAGGTATTCAGTTTTCACCAATACTCATGAAAATCAAGTGGGATTATTAGAGAGGAAAAAGAAGATATCAAGAATCTTTCTGTACCAGGGTTTTGGGAGTCTGAGGACCAATGCTTTTCAGATTTGGTCCTAAACATCCAAAACTGGTATCTAGAAACAGAGCCCCAAACCATCACTGTGGGCTCTGCAAACTCACCTTCCCACATGTACCACAGCAGCCAGGACTTTATAACAGCCTTTCAGGACTCACATCTCAGTGCCCTGAAACTCTAGAATGGTACTTCAAGCAGGTCTGCAGGGCAACAGCATATGTTGTCTCTTGGTTTGTTCAGCAGGACAGGGACCTTCATCTGTGGCTTCATTATCCTCCCTTTGCATCCAAATGCTTTTCACTGGCACAGCAAGGAATCAAGCAGAACTCAATGACCCCTGATATTTAAACAGCTTTGTATTACATTACCTGTCCATGGTGAAGAGTGCCTGAACAGTGATTTTCTCTTTTCCTGGGATATCTCAAGATATTTTCTCTACACAACTGTAGCCTCTCTCTAAAACCACTTGGAAGACAACCTCTTGGCACAGAAGTGTACGTGGGAACATATGGCCAATCTTTATCTTGGCGTGCTGGGGAGGTTAGCAGAGGCAGCTCCCAAACCAGGTCAGTGCTGCTGCACACCTGCTACCCAGCTGGAGCTGCTCACACTGCATCCAGCACAGCTCTCTGGTGCAGAATGGGCCATCCCATGCACAAGGGACTATTTGCAACACCCCACAGAACTTCTACCTCCCACTCCCCATCCACTAATCTCAATGCCTGTTCAATTTAACCACCCATCCTGAAATTTAGGCTTGGAGTTTAGTGGGATGGGAACTTGCACTGCAGATGCCAATAGTACAAAGGGTGGATTTCAGTGTCTAGCATTGGTTCTGCCTAGAAGTCCGTGGAAATGCCAGAGCACTGCATTACTCCTGTAAATGGCAGTCAGCAGGGAGAGCTGCAGCTGTGTGAAATACTGACACCACTCTGATGTGATTTATCCCTGCAGCAGGGCCCTGCTCTGCAAACTGCAATGTCCCACAGCCGAGCCTCTCTAAAATGCTCAGCAGATGATTCATGCAAGTTTCTTCTTCAGGAAAAATAACAAATAGGGTGTGTGAATGCAGTAAAGGCCAAAACGAGCCGCAGAAGATATATCTTTTATAAAGCCCTGCAAACATAACTGAGCCCTGATAGATTATGGCAACACACCTGCCAATATAACTCTCTCAGACCATCTCCAGAGGCCTAAAACAAGTCATGGCCCAAAGTGCAATGTGCACTGAATGAGGTCAGGCACTCCTGGAGTTCTGGTGATCCTGTTGGCTTGAGAAGACCACAAACAGGCTGCATAAAGCACAGGCTACACAGTGTCCTTGTGTCACCAGGAGCCCTAGAGATACCCTACATCTCTGCTCACTGTGTCAAAGCCTTTAGGAAGGAGCCAGGGCTGTTTCATTGACATGATACCATGGGATATAGAGCAGCCAGCTTAAGTCAGGCCCTTGCTCTGTCCCCACTGTCTGCAGCTCTTGGTGTACTTAAAATTGCAATTAGAGATGGCCTGAAGTGTAAATAGTCATATAAGCACTTGAGATTAGGGAGATATCACAGTTTTTCCCACTTAAAGGCAGCTCATTTTATCAGTGATCTGCACATTAGTCTTATTTCTACTAAAGGCACCAAAACACCCCTAAATCCCAACATCTTGAAACACCAGTAACAAAACCAGTAAGACAGAAGACATTTAAAACACAGATTAAGACTTGAGGGACCATTGGGAGTACAACAGATATATCAGAACTTCATACTCACCTAACATGACAAATGGCATTGTACAACCCTGCACTCAGTCAGCCAGTGGGTCAGGGCTGGGCTTGGGTAGATCAACCAGTCCCAAGAATAAGCTGTCAAGGCTCTGTTGCCTGCATGAAGATTTCTGATGTGGTGGCTTGAAGGAGAGAGAGTGGAAGAGTTGGTCCTAGCCTGCTGCCCCTTCTGCACAGGGGCCAAGGACAGCTCCTTCCTGCTGGAGCTGCTCGGTGAACAACCAGCAGGACTCTGGTAAGCATAACTTAATTGAACAGAGTTCAAATGAAACTTTGTGTTCCTGCAAAAAAACCCAACCCCTAAAAGAGAGATTTTGAAACTGTGCTCAACTACAGCTTACCTCTCATGTAGATTTTCACCCAATTCAAAGGGTCGATTCCATAATGCTTTCTTAGGGCAAGTGAACCATCCCACACCACTGGTGTGTAATTCCAGGTGGAAACAGCTGAGCAGGATAAGGGTGCAAATGTGCTTTCCAATGCCATGAAAAATCTAGAGATAAGCCAAAGTGGATGGATTCCAAAATATTTCAAAGAGGCAAACTCTTCAGTCCAGACATCTGAGAAAGTCATTGATGATTAGAGCATGAATGTCAGCCTTAAAAACAGTTACTGACACACCTTGGAGTCTGTGACAATTTAACTAAGAGGGGAAAATTGCTTTGCAAGAAGAAAGGCAC
Organism: Phainopepla nitens; assembly: GCA_013400175.1. Classification (NCBI taxonomy): domain Eukaryota; kingdom Metazoa; phylum Chordata; class Aves; order Passeriformes; family Bombycillidae; genus Phainopepla; species Phainopepla nitens. The sequence continues at coordinate 744,473 of VXBQ01005187.1, forward strand.
AAAAGTGTGATGAAATGTGCAACTTTACTTAGTAATTTTTGCATAGCCAGTTCAAAAGACCCATTCATTCCTCTTGTAATTAGTTATAGCTGGGGTAAAAATACATGGAACAGATTGTCTTCATCACCAGACATCAACGTCTGCAGTGCAGGTGTCTGGCCAAAGAGGACACCCTCAGGACACACTAAGAATGGGATGATGTGCTCTGACATGATTTTCATCTCCATTGATCATAAAGGGAGTTTAAATGTCGGGGAGCTACAGCCATCACAAGTGTGAGCAACTTCAGACTAGAGCAGAAGAAAGTTAGGTAGGAGTTAAGTGGATTGAAAAATTTTACAATGGCAGCCTTTGGAATTGTCTTTTCACACACCAAAATGCTTCAACAGCTAATGAAGAAAGCAAGGAAGAGGATTTTGTTGCATGGTCTGTAGAATTTGCTGATTTGAGTTATTCCTCCATTAAAAATTAGGTTCTCCATCCTGCAGGAGTGTCTTGTCTCTCTTCCATCTAACCTATGACAGAAGTCTTCCCACTGGCAGGGAGGAGCAAGGAAGGGCTGTTCCACATCTCCAGCTGGGTCTGCTGGGCAGGGTCACTGTGTGGACTTTGCAGCACTGAAAGGTTCCTCCCAGCTGGAGGAGAAACTTCAGGACATTCTGGGACCACTGTAACCATCCTGCTCCAGGAGAGACATCTTTTGTCTGTGGCACTGGGCAAACTAGACAAGGGGCAATTAAACAACTCAAAGGGACACAAATGGATGTTGAATCAAGGAAAAGATCTCAACATTTCAAAGAGAGATGTTCTGAGCATCACAGAGTGCACACATTCCTGTTACTGGGGATCTTTAGCACAACCATATCTGGGTTCAGGCTTGAAAACTTGCTCAGAAATACAAAACCTTACTAGCACATAAGCAGGTTGTTGTACCCGAAGAACATCACCCCCTCCTTGCTTCTCTCTTCCAGTGGGAAGACTTGGGATTGCCGCTTCTCCTCCAAAATTCCTGTTGTGGTGAAAAGCACAAGCACTGACTGCTCAGGTGTTTCCATCAGCTACTCACTGAAAATTCTCTCCCCACATCTGCCACTCCCACAGCCAGCAGAGAGATCCCAAGAGAAGGAAATTAGAGGCTTAAGGAAAGAGCAGTGGGGAGGAGCGTTTTCAGATCTTCCCACATCTTGTTGGCATACCCCATTTATGAGTGGCATTGATCCACAGCTAAAAGGAGAGAACTGAAGCTCAAGAGTTTAAACAGGCAGCCACTCCTGGAAGAGTGGATTCATTTGAAAAAATAAATCTTTGTAGATCCAAACCATAGCGAGAGATTTTTTTTCAATTTCCCAAATAAAAGCTAGATTATTATTTTTTGCAGGTACTGCTTTTTCCATCAAAGAAATTTTCAATTGAACATTTCTGATAGGTTTTAAATTGCTTTTTAGTACTTTTGTGACTATGAGGAGAGGTTTCTGGATAGACTCAGTTTGTTTTCTTTTCTCTCTTAAAGATATAAAATCTGATGCAGTTTGAAAATTCAGTAGTGCTGTGATTAAACACTGTGATTATAACATTGAATATATGGTATAAATAAAAAAACCTTTAGATTCCAGAGACTGAATAGTTTAAATAAACTTTCCAAGGCCCCAGTGAATGCATCTCCAGGAGTGGATTGAGATGTCAGAGGAGCAAAAACTAGTTGATTTAGTAATTCAAGAAGGAATTTTTACTCATATAAACGTAATGTAGCCCAGACAAACTCACAAAGCATTTAAACCATGTGACAGTTTAAATATTCAGCTCAATACTCTAGATGGTGTTAACTGCAATGCCTGGAAATGTAGTATTGTATCTGGAAAGCATCTAAGCAGGAATGTGGCACACCAAAGCACCGTGCTCTTCTCTTGTTCTTTTGGGACAGTCTTCAGATAGGAGGTTTGAAAGCGATCACACCCTATAAAAACAGACATTCTTTCTTGTGATCTTGCTGATAAAAATAGGTGCCAAATATGAAAATATATTCAAATAAATGCTTACTTAATATCTTAGATTTTACTCTTCTAGTTGTAAAGTTGGATTCTGTTGTAGAATTAAACTTGAAGAACCCACCAGGCATATTTGTAGGTCAGAATTTGTCTTCCCATCATGAGGCTCTAATTAGACCTTGTCTTCTTGCACATGGCCAAAGCTTGAGCAATGTCTTTCTGTCCTGAGAGAACTTATCTTAAAGGAGGAATTACTGTGGTGGAATACTGTGGTGGAATTCTGTGGCAGCCTATGGCATTGAAGTGATACATGCTACAAATAAATCCTCAAAATTATTTCTTTTAATAATTTTTACCCCAAATCATTTCAGCAATCCCATTACATGACTGCACCATCAACCTCTGTCTTGGCATGAATGAAGGGTCAGGAAAAAATGGCTGGAGGGAGGAAGGTATTTCTAAAAACCAGGTTTCCATGCTCAGCATGTCCATTCTGCCCATGTGCTGCTGAAGTTTGCTTTCCAAGGCTTTGGGGGCACATCCTGCCTCTCTACCATGTACATTTCCTGTCCTTTGCTACACAGAATGGACAAACCAAAAGCCCCTCTTGCCCCAAATTCAGGTTCAGCCTCACAGGGCTGAACTTCTCACCTGAAACCCTGTTGGATGCCTGACCCTCACTGGCCTGAGTCTCCATGAACAACACTTCCAGCAGTGCCACCACGTTTACAGATCAGAGTTTAATTTAATTTTATATGTATATACATTTATATACATATAAACAAGAAAACAGCTAAATGACTGACTGCAGCAGTCCTAGCCAGCTCATGCTCCACACAAACAATCTGCTGTCATGCATCAGGCCCTTTTAACAGAGACAAGCAGGAGAAGGGCCAGAAAGTTACCTCAGCCATGTCCCAAGTGAGAAAGCATTCGGGGCTTGCAGCAAAAGGTCTTGGTTGTGGGTGAATGCAGTGAACAATTCCCAGTGCAAAGCACTTACCTTAAAAGCAGAGCTTTAAGCACACAACATAAATCAGAATTCTGAGTGCTTCTCATCCCTTACTTTCTCAAACCCTGCTGGAGGGGTACAGAAAGCTCAAGTTACAGAGCACCAGAGCTGCTGATCCACAGCAGGAGCGAGCAATAACAACTGCCTGATCCCTCCAGCCACAGCCTCCTCTCCATGACCAGTTCTGCCATGACCTCTGCAGAGATCCAGGACTGGAGAAACCACAGCTTTGATGGGGTGATGAAAAGTCCAGCCTGGCTGATGTCTCACTCTAGTGTGGAGGTGGAAGAAAGGTCTTCTCCTTGTTGCACCATGCCTCAGCACCTCAGAAACTCACTGTGGCTGGGGAATGAGCAGAGAATCAGACACGAAGCTGCTGCTGGAGCAAAGTCGCAGCATTTTACCCTGGTGATGAACTTTTTCTCTCATTTCCATTTTCATTAAAATATCAATTTGCATTTATTAAAAAGCTCTTCCCCCCCCCTCCAAAAAAAAAAAAAAAAAGAACATCCACCCTGATCTAAAGAAAGAGATTGGTTTACATAAAATCCTATTAGTTTAGCTGATTGCTTCCAAAACATTTCTGAGAAAGCCTTCCATTACCATACAAATGGTGCTGGGCCTTTTGCAGGCTAACTGCTAGAAAGCTTAATGATTTGGGCAAATATTCATCAAGGCAGCTGCTTCTGCGAGCGGGTGTGAGCCGGCTGCACACCAGGAAAGGAAGGAACAAGAAATAGCTGCTCTCCTCCTCCTTGAAGGCAGCAGCCACACCAGCCCCAGCCCTCTCCCCACATTCCTGCAGCAGCACCCCAAACAAACAGGGAGCACACGTGTCAGTGAGCCTGTGGAGCCAGGGAAAATGAGGAATACAGAGATAACAGGGAGTTTGGGAGGGGAGGAGGCACTGGCAGCCCAGAGTGACCCCGTGTGCCGAGCAGAGCAGCCGGGAACATGCCCACCACCTTGGCTGAGAGCTGCATTCCTCCTCAGTGTCATCATTTTCCCCTCCTTGCTGGAATAACCACGAGATCCCACAAGCTCTTCCTGGCTCATGAGGCCAAGAGAACTAACAGTGCTGGAGGTTTATAGACCCCTGTGCAAACAGCTTTTGGAGGTGTTGGCATCAAGTCAATCCTGATGCTCTGAGCAACCTGACCTTGGTGAAGATGCCCCTGCTCACTAGAGGGGGATTTGACCAGATGACCTTGAAAGGTTCTTTCCAACCCAATCCACTTTATGCTTCTCTGATCCCTGAGGTTTGCTGGTCACCTCTTTGGGGTTGCAGAGTGTAACCAGGGTGATGCAAAAAACAGCCAGGAGTGAGGACATCACCTTGGTGGCCACCTGGGCATCGTGGTGGGCAGGAGGTTCTCTGGGTTTCTAAAGGGAAGCTCCCACTGAAGGTCTTGCAAATTCTGCAAAGATTTTGCCAAGTCAGGGCTTTTGAGTAGCTGGATATCCACAGTCTCCTGCTGTCATGTGGATGATGCCTGACCCTTTCCTGTAAAGGTAAAGCCTTCCTTAAGCACTCCCCAGAGGTGCTTTTTGTGAATCAGACAGCCACGTGAATGGGGCAAGGATCCAGATCTAAAACACCATCATAAAGTTGGTGAAGATCCCAAATCTGGGAAAAGAGTCTGCACAGAGCTTGTTTTTTGTACTTTAACAACAATCACTGCAATCACCTTCAGGAGAACAGACATCTCATTAATAGCAGTCATGGGATGCAGTAACAACCTCAGTAACTACTGTAATGCAGAAACCCACAAACAGCTTCATTGGCCTTTCAGAAAAATATTTGTGGGGAGGGGAAATATCAGTGAGGACTAAAGATGCAGCATGAGAGAGCAGTAAAAATTTAAACATTCAGCAGCTATTCCACTTAACATTTATAGGCAATTTCCTATTCTAATAAGCCAAAATGAAAAAAAAAAAAAAAAAGGAAGAGCTATGGTACCAGAGAGATATTATCAACCATTGCTGAAAATAAAATAAAAAATCAAATCCCTGGGACTTTTCATCAAGAGGGTGAGTGAAGGGAACATGCCAGTCCTAAGGCTGTCTTGCAACTTCCCTGAAAGCACGTCCCAATCTCACACCTCCAGCTCCAGGCAAATGAGTTCTAATTACCCTGTTTGAGTCTGACCAGCACTGCTGACCAGAGGGTCCTCACTCCCAGCCTGTTTTAGGAGCTCTGTGTGGAAACAAAACACAGAGGGATTGTGAGGTGCTCTTCCATCTCCAGCATCTCAGCCACCAGTGATGCAGCATGGGCTGGGCTGTTAAGGAAAGCCCCCAACAGACAGTGGAGGTGTTGGTTTTAAAACAAGCACACAGTCAATTCAGCAGCTTTGTCCCCTTTTTGGGAAAATTTTCCCGAAGACACCTTTCTCCTCAATTTATAATTTTCTAAAGACTTAACACATCATCTGTGGGTCAAAATGACACCAGAGCTGAGCAGGGACCTTTCTGCTTTTTTGACTGAGGTGACACAGCACAGAGGGACCATCCAACAAAAGAGACTTGGTCACATCTGGCCTTAAGCCCGACTTGCAGAGAAAGCTGGAGGGATGAATGTGTTGAGGGACAGCCTTCCAAAGCAAACTCAGACTGTGCCTGTCCCTATGTTTCTGCTGTTCAAGGTCATCAATCAGTTCAGTGTGGCACTGCCAACACCACCAGCAACCTCTGTGTGTGCCCCTGGTCATGTCTGCCACAAGAGGAGAGCACAACTCCCCTGGCAGGGCCATGGCGGCTCTTCAAGCACTGCCCCTGCCTGAGCAGGGGGGTTGGACCTGGTGACACGCTGTGGTCCCTTCCAACCTGACCCATTCTCCATTCTGGGATTCTGTGATTCTGCTTTCTGCGAATGTAAGACTTGGACTGACCAACCAGGCTGAGCCCAGGGGCAGGTCCCAGCCCTGACACAGAAGATCAGCAGATGCAGAGGGACTACCAAAAACCCAGCTTCCTTTGCCTGCCTGCTCCCAGCCTGGGGTATGAACAAGGAGCAGCAGGCAGGCAGCAGACAAAATAGCTTTCTCCTTCCTTGCACTTCCAATCCTGCCCACAATTTTCCAGCTGCATCCTGTCCCTGATGCCACAAGAAAAGTAGAGGGGAGCCAAAGGGAAAAACAAAAAAGCCCTTTCTGAAGACATCAGGCCAGTTGTACACTGGGAACTGGGAAACCCCTCGCTGATGCGAGACCCCTTCCCATCTGCTCCACGGAGGTGACTGGCTGAGGCAGCGGAGCGTGAGATTTGATTATAATTATTGTCTTAACACAGAGCTGAAATTGTTCCGAACACATGGAGCTTCTGGGAACAGGCAAGCATCCAAAATAATCTTTGGGCTGCAAACTCAGTGATGAAGAGATGGCAAAAACCGACAAACATCACAAAACCCATTGGAGTCTACTTCCCATGGAGCAGGGTTGTCCCTGTCAGTCTGCAATTTCACCTCCAGACAGTTCCCGCTTTCCTGCCGGCCTTGGCAGACACGTTGTTTTTCAACAAGGAAAATAATACGTTTATCAAGGGACCATAAACCAGCCCAACCCAATTAAATCAAACCCTGTGGCTGCTGGGCTGTGCTTCTCTCCGCAGTCGATTCCGATCTGGTGCCTGCCGTGCAAAACCAGTGGCACTACGGAGTGCAGCAACACAATTAGGACCAAAGACCAAATCTGCAAAGGTATTTAAGTGGCAGTTGGACATCTAAATATCTTTGTGGAGCGACATGCAGTTGTTGGGGCAGAAACAGGTTTTTTTACAGAGAGGAAACCACCTGTATTCCCATGCATGTTTCTGGGAACTCCTACACAACTCTGGGTTGAGCAACATCTGTAGCTCAGGTTGAGGGAAGCCAGAGGCAGGGGGGCCACAGTGCCTTGCCTGGCCACTCCTTTTTCTCTTAAGCTCCAGAAGTTGGAAGCATTTATTACTCTCCTGCTTCTCATTAAATAAGCTCAACTTCCTGGAGGCCGTGCAAAGCTTTCAGCAGTCAGCAGCACACGGCAAATTAGAGCTAACGGGTTTGCTGGAACATTTCACACTCTACATCCTTGGGAAAGACATTTCCAGCAGCCCACACCACATCATCAGCGGAAGCTTTTTGTCTTCTGGGTAGTTCCTGGTGGTAGAGCAGAGCTTGGTGAGCACCAGTGGGGATTTTATACAATAATTGGCCGGTATGCATAAGGCTTAGGAGTTTGACTGCTGGCACCAGCGAAGCAGGATTTGGCTGCTCCCCCTGAGTCTTGTTAATACCCAGATATGCAAAGGAATCTAAACGGCTTATGATATTCCAGGTGGGCAAAGCACTGTGTAGGGTAGGAGCTCACAAAAAGTCAATCCAGGAGAATTAGTATTTCTTCTGGCTCCTGTATCCTGCCTAATTCTAGCTCCTCAAGGAGTTATTTCACCATAGCATCTGTAAAATGAGCTATGAAATTCCTATTGTGCTGACTCGGCCATGGGTACCCCTGCAAGGGAAACTGACTTAGAACACCCTTCAGAGAAATTCAAGGTTGGAATGGACAAGAACAATCTGCAAGCAGGTTGTGTGGGTACTGCTCTGAGTGGGGAATGAAAGTCCCCCTCAATGCCTCTATGTTAAAGCTTCCTTTTTGTGCCTCTGCAATAATGCATGGCCATATTTCCCTCTTCCAGCGTGCTCCTTCTGAATCACATTTCCTCCTGGCATTTGGAAGAGCAAACAGCAATAACAAGTGTGAAACCTCTGTGGCCTCGCCAAGTGTGAACCAGCCTCCCTGCTGGGAAAGGTTCTAGGAAAGGACATTCTGGACAATAGGAGCAGGCGCTGCCAATATTCTGTTCTAATCTCTCTGTCGAGTGCAGCGTGTTTTTGTTAATTTTCCTGCTGTGGCAGACCTGCGAGCCCTGCCTGCTGTGCCAGGATCCTCTCCCGCCCGTCCCACGCTGTGCTGATCCACTCAGCCTCTGGGTTCTTGCACATCTCTATTACTCAGAGAAAGCCCTGTCCACTGATTGCAAATGCTGAACAGCTTAAAGACATTTTATATCTGATCAAGCACTTTATAAGTCTGTTCATGCAAGTATCAGGCTGAATTTCCTCATTCTGTAGGCATAAGAATATATTTTTTGCTTAGTTCAATAAAACTATTTGTATTCATCTCCGCTGATTCCACTGTTGTTTTCCCTTGCTCAGCAAGATGTATATTACAGTCTGTTTAATTGTGTGTTTGATCTTTACTACTTAACCAGCTCTATTTATCATTACAATGCATCCGTACATTATAAAGCTTTCAGGCACATTTATCAACATAACAAAGCTCCCACTACAGAAGAGTCCTCCAGGGAAATAAAGCAACAACAACAACAAATACTTCAATGCAATTCACTTAACGGTACAAATATTTGTAATTACAAAAATCTTTAAGAGTGCTTCTTCCATAAATGGCATGTTTTACTTAAAATTGCTTTTATAATGTGATAGTTCCTCCAGCATATGCAGCTGATGGGTTCCTCAAATTAAAGAAAGCACAGCCAAATTAGCTGCTTTCTCATATATTCCCTTTTGCTAATGTGAAGGCAGAACTCAAGTTCACTGATGTGCAAATGAAAATTTAGTTACCCCTAATAAAGTACATTTAAAACATTTAAAACCTTTAAAAAACACTAGTGTGTGATTAATAACTAATAAATACATTACAATGTGAATTCAATGCTGCAGATAGCTGCAAGCCATGTGGGAACCAAGCCTACAACAATCAATTAACTATTGATTGCAATGCCTGTTATTCATTGATTAACCCTTTATAAATAACAAATACATTACCCCTGCTGAAAACTGGGACCACCAGGTTCTTTTACACTGCTCTTCATGTTTCTGATGTCCATCAAATACATGTTGTCAATCTATTTTAATTCCAGCAAAATATATATTTTTATATATTCAGCATTCTTGAAAAAGCTGGTTTTACTCCACTAGCAGGTTTTTGGGTTTGTTGGTTTGTTTTTTCGGGGTTTTTTTTGGTTGGTTGGTTGGTTGGTTTATTTGTTTTGTTGTTTTTTTTTTTTTTTTTTTTTGCTTTTACCTCATAGGAAATTACTGCAAACTGAAGAGCATCCCAGGAAGTTAAGATGACAGCTGAAAACTGTCATCTCACCTGATCGATCACACTATTGAAACAGTCAGAACTCTTTGAAGCTACAAGAACTAAAGGTGAATTCATGAAATAATTAAGCAAATATTTAATAAACAAATATTAAAATATTAGCACTAAGATTCTGAAGGCAAGCACTCAAAAATTAGCAAATCCAAACCTGTGGTATTTTGAGAACATCAGTGGGGCCACGTGACCATTATGCTGCTGAAGTGACCAGCACCATGCTGCATTTTCCATAGGACTGAACAGAGCCTTCCACTCAGAAACCCAGTAGCCTTTCATCAGAAGAACAAAACTGCATTAATAAATAACTGGTCAAAAATCTGTTTCACATCTACTGTTTTTTTCTAGACCCAAACTGTTTGCGTTATTATTGCGCCTGATTTTAAAACTTAGACTTTAATGTCCAGTCTGCCAGTGACATAGAGAAAGAAAAGAAGTTAAACACTGCTCATGTTTCTCAGAGTTTCAGACCAGGAGGTTCTCAGCACATTCCAAAACATGGTATATCAGATCATCATTTTGGGGCTTGCCTTTCCAAGCAAAACCATTGCCAAAGAAGAGGCAGTGAAGGTGCCACTGAAGCCACTGCAGGACCCAGGTGTGCAGGGGATGAATTTCATGTCCCACCATCTCTGAAGAACAGGCACCACTACCCAAACCCAGGCAGGATCAGCGGGGCAGAGTGGTGCATGGCTGCAAGGATATTGGAGTTGGATAACAAGGGTAGGACGGGCTGGGATGTGTGAGGGTTGACTGAAGGGAGCCAGCCAAAAGCGCTGCTGTCATCACCGAGAGGGAACTGGAAACTTCCCCGCAAGGGCCCCTGGAAGCTATGGAGAAAACAAAAAAACCTCCAGACCCTGATGGTAATCTGTAACCTGAGACATCTCCAGTAGGCAAAAGCGCAAGGATGTATTTCACAGAGGACAAAATCTCCTAGGGTCAGGATAACAAACAGCATAATCCATGCCCCGGCTTTGGAAAATGCCAAGCAGGTATATGTTTCTCCTCTGATTTGCTTTGTTTCATTGTGTCCGTCCCCCCCCCCCCCCCCCCCCGCTTCTTCCTCCCCACTTTCTACAGGAGAA
>VXBQ01005187.1:754734-780609 GCA_013400175.1 Phainopepla nitens
TGCCTCTAAAATATCTGGAGAAGGAATTATCCAATATTCATTTATTTGTATAGAAATAGAAGAAATCATTTACAGAACCCCTGTCCTGAACAGATCCCATCTGTAATTTGAGAAGGGAAATGACACCTGATTTGTGATTAACGGGGGAGCCAGAACAGGCACAGCTTTTTAACAGTCTCACCAGGCTGGTTAATACCTTATCCTCTTCAAACTCTGGGACACGATGGCAAAATCTGTTGCCAACCTCGAGTGACCAACCCGTAAATAAGAACATGAGCATTTACCGACTTTGAGAGGCAAGATACTCCATGCGCAGTATCTAAACACGCCAAAATAGCTTATAAAAAATGGTGTTGATGGAGGCGGCTTGCAGCGGCGGCGGGGAAAGCCCGGCCCGGTGCTGCCGGGGGTTCCACACCTCGTTTCCATGCACAAAGTGCATTTTGCCACCTAGCGGCTACCCCGGAGGGACCGCCGGGGTCCTGCGCCTTGGTCACCATCAGCCCCCAGCCCTTGGGAGGGAAACGGCAGAAGGGGACGGCAGAAGATGAAAAAAAAATAAAGCGTATATGACAGGCACAAGCCAGATCACCCGCAGGTCGGAAATTTAGCCGAGAAATCAGTAGAAAAGGTCGAGTCCCACAGCCCGGGTGCTGCAGAGCCAGGACACGGCCCTGGCGGGGAGCGGCGAGCACGAAGGAATTCTGAGAAGGGAATTTGAGAAAACAACAGCTCAGCGTCTGACTGCGTTCCTACTGTAAAATGCAGGGGCTGGCACGGGAGAAGCTCAGATCGTCCCCTCACTGCGGCCAAAGGTCTGGGTTGGTGCCGCAGCAGCTCGGCACCTCCCGGAGCCCGGGGCTGTCGGGTGGGCAGGGAAGGACATCAATTCCATCGCGTTCTTCTCCTGGATTTACATGTATTTAACCTGCTGAGAAGGCCAGGCAGCAATTTCTATCCCCTGACACGTTCGGCCAGGCGAAGGCTACAGCAGGCGCTGCAATTCTGAAAGTCCAGACCCCTGGAATGAACACACTGAAAAAGCATTTAAAAACCCCCAACATATCACAAACAAAACATTGCCCTTTCTACCCAGGAATCTACGTCTCCAAAGGGATTTCAGAGGCTGATGGAGCTGAGCCTAAGCAGCTGTTTAGGAGTGCTTCCAACATCTGGAGTTTTAAACCTCACAACAATAGATTTTGGGGGTGAATTATCAGATGTGGATTATCAAAGCAGTTTTTTAAAAATACCTCTGCAGGTTGGAGAAGTTTCATCCTTCTGTGTCCTCTGGGGAGAGATTTGATGGGGGCTGCATGTATCTGGAAAGAGAGGGGATAAGGAGCAGTGCACAGAGGTACCTCTTCTGGAAAACATTTTATTTCTGCTGTGTGCATCTCCTAAGTAGCAAAGCCACTTTGAAACTAGAAAATTTAAGAATTACAATGAGAGGTTTACTCCGGACACACTCAAATCTGCAGAGACTCTCTCTGGTTTGCTCCACTGTAATCTCAAGCATTTAACTGGAAAAACTCCATACATGAGGAGCTATTCCTCTTAGGATTTCACTTAGGTCACTGAAGACAAGCAGAAGAGAGAGCCCAGATAGATGAATCTAGATTTAAGAGCATAAAATGGCTCAACGGCCTTTTTCAAAGGGAAACTGCGGTGTCTCCTTAGTTTTGAACTCTGCTGTGTCACAGAAACATCACAAACTACTGGGAGCCACGGCACCTCCATTGACAATTAATTGCAGATGAAAACTAAAGAGCTTTGGGGATCACTGTGACATCAGAAACCTTATCCTACTTCCAGCAAAGTTGGATGTAACACATAAGGAGAGTTCCCCAAATGATGAGGTTCAGTCCAGACCGTGTCACTTGGAAAGGCATTCACTGGAATGACACATTTTGCTCCATGACGCATCTAAAAATCCAAGTGGTATATGTGCCACAGTCTGAGGGGGCACAATTTAATACTGCTCTTTGAACAGTATCAAGACTTCTATTTTTCTGTAAAATAGGATCAGAACTCAGCCACTAGTTACATGATGCAAAACCATGCCTTTTTCCTTTAAATTTATGGAGGTTGAAAACCTCTGAAATGAGCTCTGAGTCACAGTGAAGGTTTTTCACTCTCACCTGTGCTTCTTGCAATATGAGGGCTGTGCCCTGCACTGAAAATGGCTGGTCTGCAGGAGGAAAAGAAGAAAGAAAAAGAAAACTACAGCCATTCAGAATATGAATTCTTGAAAACCTCATTTCAGCCATCCATTTCAAAGGACAGGCATTCCATGGGATGGGAAGTGATGGCCTTGAAGCTAATTACAAAATGCTGCAACTTAAAAGACAAAAATCAATAGAACTTCATAACACAATAAACACAGTTTGCATACACTAGGCCTTGAAAAAACATGAGCAAGCAAACAGCAAAATGAACAAAAACTTGTATCAAAAAGAGGCTGGAAATCCCCTGACCCCATTTTCACATGGAAACCGCTGGTGCTGATAACTGCAGATGTGTTACTGCAAAACACCAGCAGCAGATTTTCTTTCTGTTGTGGTTTAAGAGCGGTGAAATACAGCACGGACTTAACTTTACATGAGGGCTTAACCAAAATCCTACTGAACAGCAGCAGGGACTTAAATGGGATTTACTCTGGTGCTTTTAGGTGTGCTGAGGAGGAAGTTTGCTGCTTCCTGAGCTCCCAGGGATGGGGATAGGCTGTGGAGCCGACAGCTGGGTTGGAGGCAACTGGCTTGAGAATTCAATCTGTTGCATTGGGTGGGACACACTTAAAATGGCTGGAGGGGTTTGGAAACTCAAGTCTGGGATGTCAGCTCCTCAGGAGATTTATTTTTAGATGTTGATTTGCTGCCCTAACTCCTAGAGTTTATCTGGGGAGCCAGCTCCGTAAGCTTTTCCCAAACTCTAAAAGGTCTCTGTTTACACAGCACAGACAAATAAATAGCACTGTCACACTGACACATAATTGTCTGCTTCTAATACGTCAAACTTGACACATAACAAAAGGTTATTGTGGCAATTTAAGCTATAATCTTGCTCCACTTCATTGCCTTAAATCTTTGACCCTTGAAACACTTAATTCTGGGCTTCTTTTTAAACTTCCTTACTTTATTTCTTGAGCCAGCAACTCCTTATCCTTTTTAGGCAGCATATGAAAGAAGAGGGGGTAGCTATGTAGTTAAAGACCGTGTAAGTAACAAATATCTTCAAGGGACTGGCATGGTCAGAGAATTATCTGCGTCATCTTGGGTATGTCCCAAATGCCCCTAATCATCCCAAGGACATACTTCAGTCTGTTTAGGGTGGCCATGACACTGTCATGACCCCCTCAAAACAAGCAGTGCTGCTTCAAGAAAACACTCCATTATGGCTCTGAGCAGAAGTGTAAAGGCAAAGGGAAGTGCTGAGACCAGATATGAAGAGGCTTATTTGTTTTCGTGGTACAGAAAATGAAGGAAGGAAACTCCAGATGAGGATCTGCATTAAAAAAAGACCAGTTGAGTGATCCCAAACCCCAAACAGGGTACAAAAAATGTAATATACGACATGGGCTTAGTGAGGTGGCGTGCAAGGAGGTCAGCCAAGGAGAGCCGAGTCTGTGTCAAGCTGAACCTCACAGATGGAAAGTGGAACTGCCTTCTAGAAAAGGGAAGAATTCTAGGGGTAACATTCCAGGTCTCCCAAAGGCTAGTAAGAGACAAAGAAGGACACGAGGCAGATGGTGAGGGGCTGATCGGAAGTGTGAGACCCAGGTAAGGTCCATTCTGCAAGCAGCAGGCACACAAAGTGTGCACATGGTGGATGAAAGGAGCACTGGGCTGATGAGAGCAGGAGCACTCATTGTGGAGCTCTGGCTGCTAATGAGGTGCTACCTGGGCAAAGAAGGACAAAGAAGATGATTAATTAATTTCTTCAAGCACTTGTGACTTTGAAGGAAAATAGTTTACCAAGGAAATTGGAAAGTTGATGGAGGGAAGAAGACAACAGCTGAAAAATTGAGATCAGAAACCCTGAAATTCCTTCTGCAGAAGTTAACCATGTTGGACTATGTCATTCCAAAGGGCAAAAATACAGAGCCACAAAGAAAGGATGGATAGTGCAATAGAAGCAACTGGAAAAGAAAACAGATGAATAACACAGTTTGTTCCTCCTGGAAGATGTGTCACTGACCTCAGTACAAAGGCAAAATGGCTAAAATGTGACATGCTCACTAAATTCAAGCCAGTCTACATGACCTCATGTTTAACATGAAACAATAACTGGAATTTAGAGGCAGGGAAAGCCAAATTAAATAAAGCCATTTAAAAATTACAGTGATGGTCATTCCCTGTTTAAACAAGCTACTAAAGGAAATAGCAAAAAAATGCCCATCACTTGACATTTCGACATAAATACTAGAAATCTTTCTGAAAGATTTACTGAATTCAAAACATGCTATCAGATTTAAGGAAGACTCATATCACATATCACACTAAACAGCTTTGCTAAGTGGTCAGACAAACGATCTAATACTACACTCTGCCCTTAAAACTAATGACTTCTATTTTTTTTTCTTTTTTCAATTTACAAAATAGTAAGGTTGGAGTGAACTGAACAGAGGAAATACTGGTAGTGCTGCCTTCTCCCTCAAGCAGAACAACCAACACTATGTAGCCACTGAAACAAGAGAAAACCCTTCAGTCTGAGGCAAGAAGCAAGCTGGGAACAGACAGACTGCAGCAGTCACGATCATTTGGAAAGCCAGCCTTAATTATCCGAGGTGGAAATCGGACAAGAAAATAAGGCATTTTCTCAAAAAAACCCCAAAACCCAAAATAAGGGAAAAAGCCTTACGGCTTGCTAAAAAGGAAGTTACAAGTATTTTATCCTGAATGGAAAAAAAAGCCTCTAGCTGCTGGTTTGGTTGCAATCTTGTACAACCTTTAAACGATGTTCTCACATTCTGGATTATAAAAACAAGGTTGTATTAAAAAAAAAAAAAAAAAAAAAAGACCCGAACACAAAACAAAAAACCCAACCTGAGGTGCAGAGACTTCAAGACTGAGGCCCAGGACCTCCCTGTTGACAGAGAACTTTTCCTAACCCCACTTAAACTGTTATGTACCAACATTTCTTTAACATTTCTCCTTCCTCCTCAGCATTTGTTACTTATAGCCATTTCCCCAACTCAGCCTTCACCTTTAAGCTGAAAATATCAAGTTACTCTGATTTCCTCTCCTATGAGTCCTGCACACCATCAGTGAATTTGAGAGCTCTCCTACGACTTCAGCTCCAGCTCAGTCTTTTGAAAACGCCTGGCCAAAATTACTCAGCAAATGTAACAGGTCCTGTGTAAGATCTCGAATCCATTCTCAAGCTACCAAAACCACTGTGCCAGACCAATCTGCCACCCCACTGCTCCTTCCCACAGCCCCAATCCACCAGTCCTACCCCGGGTCCTTTTTCTGTAAAGGTTTTGTTTGATTTGCAACCACCTGACTTTGCATCTGCACAACTGGCACCTTTCTGCCCATTCCTGGACAGCACCAAACTCTTGTGCAGCCCCAGAGCCTCCTGCCATCCGGCTATTGCCTGCAGCCTTTGAGCCAGCAGCATTTCTGGCATATTTAGTCTTGTTCTTGGCCAAAACCCATAATTCAAATAATGCCACCCAAAGAAAATCATGTTCAAGGCAGGCCCTTCCATCAAACTCCTCTTTCAACACAGCCTCAGGTCACCTGGGGCCTCTGCTGCCATCACCTTCTCCACTCTCTATTTTTCCACTAACTGCATCTTCTGCTGTCTACACTTACTTAGCACATCCTTCACCAAACGGAGGAAAAATCTCATCACATTTCCACTACCAAGAAAAGCAGTCATAAAAGAGAGAAGGTTGCTCTGGTTTAACAGCCTTTAGTATATTATGGGCCACTCTTCCAATCAGTCATTTACCCCAAGTCTGGCTTTTCATTACTTTTCAGATTTTCAGACTATAGCCCAAAGTCAGTACCCATCAGTCTTGTCACAGCTCAGATGGCTTTTCCTTTCTGAAGCAGGAAACTGGATTACTCTGCTCCAGTCAGACCAAGAGATAACCTCCAACACCAACACAAAAACATTGAACACAGTGCATTTTAGGCTCAAATCTCAAAAAGGTTTGTGCCTGAGCAAGCATGGAAAACAGCTCAAAACCTTCAGAACCGAGCCCAAGAAGTGCACACAGTGAACACCATTTCTGGTTCAATTATTGATCCACTAAAAACAAATGTACTTACACGAGCCAGGTCCAAACGATGCAAGGAACCCTCCTGCTTTTTCCTTGGGAAATGGGGCTGCAAATGTGGCTGTCAGCAATTCTCAGCAGCCAGATGTTACACGTTTGTTTTACATATGTTAAAGAAGCAACTTCAGTCTGACAAAGCAGCATCTTAAAATATGAATTACCCAAGAAATATGAAATCCTGCTTCAACAGTAGGAGACTGCATTTGGTTTTTTCCAAGTTTTTGGCCTCAAAGCTCTTAGAAGTGTCTTTGCTGGGATAACTTGCAGCTTTAGGGCTGTTTTCTTTTTCATTTCACAGAGGGAACAGAAATAGTTGTACCATCAAATAAATTGTAATGGATGACATTTTTAGCTCTAAGTGTCCAAGGCAAAAAACTTCCTCTCTTCCACAGAGACAAAATTTCACTGTACACAGTGCTCCCTGCATACAGACCCACAGATTTCCGAGTTTTGTGATTTGCAGCCTCTTACCTTTCCTGAACTGAGGTGCAGGCTGCTCTGCAGATCTGCAGCAATGGGGGCCAGAACTTTTCACAGATCCCATAAAACCAGCTCACCGACCTTAGGGGTGCACTGTTCAGACTAACAGTGAATAAAGGGACAATAGACCACCAAGGAGGTTCAGGTCCAGGGTCACTTTTGCCCACCACAGATTTCCCTCCTGAAGCAGATAAACTTTTGTCTTTTTTTTAAGCTTCGAGGGATGAAGGACATCTTACCCAGGAGCACAGGAAAGGTCAGAACAGCATCCAGCTGGAATCTAACCTGCCTTGAACACACTTCTGCCTGTGCTCCAAGAAACAAACTCCTCCAATATAGCAAATACAATTACATCCTGCTGCACCCTTCCATCATCACAGAAGCAAATAAAACAATGGACACTTCTCATGTTGGACTTCGGCAAAAGACATTTATTATTATTATTACTGTTGCTGTTGTGTTGCTGTTGTACCTCCTCTGCTCTGCCCACAGTGGTGGCATAAATGCTGTTACCACATTGTAGCTGATGATGCCGGTGTACAAATCAAAATCCATCTTAATTTCAAACTCCATTAGAAACACAGGAAAAAAGATCAACATTTACGAAATGTAAAGGGAAAAATGGTATGGAAAGAAGTTTTTTTTTTTATTATTTTTCAAGCTTCCAAGACAGTATTACAAACAACAGAGAGCAAAGTAAAGCTAGAAATGAAATACTTGACAGCATCTGTTTAAAAATTACAGCTAAGAAACCTAATAAAAGTTGAATAAACAGTTACTAGAAATAAAAATTTTTACACATATGATATTTGTCTGGGATTTTTATTTCTTTAAAATAATTCATACAAATGGTTACAGTCACAAACATGATTTTAACCAAAAATATTGCTAGCCTACCACATTACCAGGAAGGAATCAATGTAGGCAATGAAATGCTGCTACTTTTCAGTAGTCTAGTGCCTTTTCCAGATACCACCAATAATATATACTTTAACTGGTGACAAAAAGCACAATGCTCGTTTATACAAAACCTTTTTTTTTTCCTCAAAATCTCTTTGCAAGGTTGTCTTCATTTTGAAATAAGGGAATTCATGCCAAAATTAGGAGAAACTGTTTTTCTTTTGTTTACTAAATTATTCTAAAAAATAAGACAAGCAGGTAGAAAAAACAATGCACTGTGTGGCGTAGAAAGAAAAATGGGAAAAATTCATTGTCCTGAGAAGTTTGCCAACTGCCTCATTTTTGGGCATGTTTGAAAATACAAAAAAGAAAAGATTTTTAATCTCAAAACTGGTTTGTTGAATGCCTCCCTTATGTTTTTCCTTGTTGACAGCTAAGCAAACAAACCCTTTTTAATGTTCTAGAAACTGTACACAGACAAGTACATTCATGATATAATTAACTACTAACTTCTCTTGCTTAACAAAGAACCCATAGGACACAGAAACAGTGAATCAGTCCACTGGACAGGGACAAACTACAATTTATACGGAGGAAAAAAATGTTTCCAAATCTTCTTTTTGTCTCCCACCTTTTCCTTTTACACTGTATATTGGACCAGTTCCTAAACCAATAATCGTCTCCTCCTGTAAGTTCATGGTTTTGCCTTTGATCAAAATCCAGGGTTTTGTTTGGAGTTGCGTTGCTTTCCGCGCGCCGCGGCTGGAGTCTCCGACGTTGGGAATGCTCTCGTTGGCTACAATTGGTCGCTCGGGTGGTCTCTATCAGCCTCTGGTTTGACAGTTTGGCCGGGGGAAGGAGCGTGGGGCGGGTGGGCCACGGCGGGGAGCCCGTGTGATAGAGACATGGGGTTGGGGACTATTCCTTCTACTGCTGCAGGTATGCCAGTGGAAGCCACGCTTACAACGCCCGGGGGATACCTGCTGGGAGGAGAAAAGCAGAGTGGACATTAAAGCCAGGAGCTGACTGAGCAGAGAGCCCACACTGCCTCCTTCTAAAGATAGAGATGCTGCTTTTGCCTTCAGACAGCTGGAGATCAGGGAGTTCAGCTCCAGGTGAGATGCCTGCTACATGAAGAAATAGATGCTTATTTTAAGACGAGAGTTTGCCAGATTGCTTCCTCAGATTTAATAGCAGGAGTAACAGCACAGCAAAGGAAACCACCTTCAAGTTTTGCTCCTGTCAAAGCATAACCTCAACAAGAAGTAATTCCAGCTGGGTCCGTGCAATATGTTCTCTACAGCTTTTCCTTTTTCTCCTCTTTCGTTCTCATGTAGGAATTTTAAATTTTCATTGTTCTGGGTTGAAAAAATATTTCTTTGCACTATTTTTCCAGTCTTAGCTTCCTGACAGCTCCCCCAAAAAGCAGTCACACCCACACACACATAAGATGACAAACTCAAGTCCATTGCACCTGAGTAACTTTTTCAGCAGCAAACTTGCCACTGCACTTGTCTGAAGGAGAACCAGTGCCAGTTACACAGAGGACAAGTGCTTTAGGCAGACTGCAAGAAAGAGAAATGCAAACACAAAATTTATGGACGGCTTTAAAGATTTCTTACTCTATCTGGACAAACACTGAGGCCTAAATATTTTATGCATTCAACAAAAAAATCACCCTCTGATTCAGCTCTATTTTATGATGGCTCTGATGTTATCAGGCTAAAAAATCTTGCAAATCTACTGTTCAAATTCCAAATTTCAGCTGTAATTAATGAACACTGGTATTTCACAGTGCTGTATAAAAACAACAGCTACACATGGATTTAAAGAAAATATGTTCTCTTTTTAGTCAAATACCTCAATATCTATTTGCAAGTTATGTCAGGCTGGCCACTTACTGCTGACCCTTTGCCTCCCCTCCTCATCATAAAGCTGCACTCATCCCTCATTTCCCTCATTCTCTCCTGCTGTACTCTGCTCACCCAAGCATCCTGGTTTGAGAGCTTGAACACACAAAACTACCACTCACTGCAGCTTTTGCTACCTAAGTATTTACCCAGAACTACATGGGACAAAAGGCACTTGTGTCAAGCTTTTTTCAAGTATCACATTATTCTGCTCTTGATTTTCTCCTCATCAGAATTCAATCCACCACAGAATTTCATCCCATTTCTGCATCTCTTCCATGGTAATATGTGTTTGTGCTGCTCATCTCAAGTTCTCTCAAACTGGCAGAAAATTAGTGCAGAACTTTGGCAAGACTCGGAAGAAAAAAGCTGGATGCAAGCACACAGACATTTTTTTTTGCTTTCACCACAGAAACATCATGGGAACTGCTTTTGGAAACACGGAGCCAGAGGGGCTCAGCAGGAGTGACATGGCACAGGGACAACAGGGACACCACACACTGGGTCATCCTGGGGAAGACTCCTACACACCTCAACACTGACTGTAATCTGGGATGGGTAACGAGGCTGTGACTGATCACACCACCTGTAGGCCAGATAACTTTGTTCCCAATTGCACACATATTTACAGGGCCTCCTATGCTAATTCCCTCTCCACAGAGGTTCCTTGGAATTAATTTGCAGTTGCTAATGGAATTAGTTGCTTGTTTCAGTAACTCCATTTGAATCTTATTAATCAAATTTGCTTCAATTCCTATGAAAATGTCAGACAGTATTGTTTTACTTAAATTTAATTTTGAAACAGCTTTTCTGTTATTCTAGGTGCTTTGCAAGACACACAACAAGACACAAATTTCCATCTGAAAGTCCAACACTGCAGCTGTTCTCAACAGACTAACAATATTCTCTACTTTCCAACAACATATTCCCTGAGTATCAACACAACAGAGCTGGAAAAAAGTCAAGGAGAAAGCAACTTCTGCAACTGTGTTTTCCTTAGGAAGAAAAAGTCTGAGCCTCTCCTTGTGAAAATGGACAGTGCTGAAGCAGGAGCACTCAGAGTTACCTTACTATCAGATTAAACACTTCAAATTGCACGGCTGTAATTCTACTCTGACTCCAAATATCCCTTCTGTATGTAAGGACATTCCCTTGGACACCAAGTCATAACCACCAGGATTCTACCTGCCAGCACCTCACCTCAGGTACAGGTTTCCTACAGACTTTTAGGAACGTCCAGAGGCCCCACAATTGTTTTTCTTGTCCTAAAGCTACAGAGTGGCAGCAGCCAATATGCAGATATCATACAGTTCCACAAAAACTACATTTTGCTTGACAACTCCTAACCCTGCTTTGCAAGCCTCTTTTTGTAATTATTGTCCCTTTTTAATCACCAGTGTTGCTCAAATCTCTGAAAGGGCACATAAACTCAAGCCTCTACCCATGAGCATATGTATTCTATTTAACTTTCCATTTTGCTGCTATTTATTGCTTTTTTAGTCTTTCTGTTTTTTTCTATTCTTAACCAGCAAATACATCTTGTCCAGCACTTCATGAAGCTCCCCTCTATGTTCCTCCCCTGGCAGCAGCAAGTTGAAATGTTTTCCAGGTAAAATGTCCACTGAAGTAAATTGTTGTGAAAGCAGAAGTGAGCAATCAGTTATACCTCTTCTGTTAATTCATACTCTTCCATCCCCTTCCCCCACACAGTCTGAATTTAGGAGGAAAAACACAGTAGCTCTCTTAATTACAACAGATGGGCAACTTTAATTTGTACTTTACTCTTGTCTATCTTTTAAACTGCAGAAACATCTTGAACTTACTATGTTCAGCTGTGTTCAAGAAACTGAGTCTATCCTAGAAGAGGTTCAATTCTTAGGTGCACTCTGCTATCATGCACTGAGTCTGAAAATCACCAGTGAAATACCTCAACATGAAATAACTCCTGAATTACCAACACCCAGCTTCTCATCCAAGTACCTCTTCAGTACTTAGGTATTCAGAGGATCATGGAATGGTTTGGGATGGAAAAAGATCATCTTGTTCTAACTCCCTATCATGGGCAGGGACACCTTCCACTAGACCAGGTTGCTCAGAGCCATATCCAGCCTATCCTCTGCCTGTTAGGAGGCAGGAAGATGTGTGGAAATGTCTGTAAATGGAACAGTCACTGTTACTGGCTGTTGAATTTCTCAGTGCCCATGGCCTGCCTGCTCTGTGAACCAGGAAATGGCAGGGGGTTTTTCACAGGCAGTAACAAATCCACAGTGATTACATAAGATCAGGGTATGTTTTGCTGCTTCACCAAGACCACTAGAAATAATTCCTTCTCAGGAGTATTGTTGATCTTTACTCATGGGATAGGTCCTGTTTGCATGACCTTTAGTGCTGATAAGGTGTCTTGCATTTTCCACAGTAAATGGTTTTGTCTTTCCCAGAATCTGATGATATTCAAATGATCTAGATTACAATCTGCTGACTAGCGTTCAATGTTCTTGGCTTGTGATTAATATCTGATAATTTGAGATTTCTGTCCTACATCAAAATACACAGTGAATAAGTGAATATGAAAAGTGAATTATATACACAAAGTAAAAAAGCCTCCTTAGTTTTAGTTCACCAAAAGAGATATTTGCATTTTTTAACATATAAATTATTATCCCAGGTCTTATCTTCTAATGCAATTACATGAGTATGATACAGTTATTAGCACATCTGAAACATCATACTGTCTGTGACTCCAGAACTCACTTAGCTCAACATAATCTTGGATTGCAAAGAAAAGACAGAAAAATTTGGTTTGAACAATCAATTCAAATGCTGTACTTAATCCAGGTAGGAATTAAGCATCAGCAAACACTGCTATTGAAACCAACTTCTTCATAAAACCTGAGCTTCAAGTGATGCATATTTTGCACTTCACACAGTAGTAACTGCCTTTACCTACATTTAAACACTGTTCTATTGCCCCTCCGAAAAGCTTTTAATATTCATTGTATAACTATTAACTCCTGCCTTAAAATTCCTAAAATTAGTTTTATTTTGCGTTTGAAAATAATTAAATCAGAATTTTACAATAAATTTTCTTTATTGAAAAAATGAACTGAAACAATGTTTTAAAAAGCCACTCAGCTCTGTGTTTATCCTGCTTAAATTGAATACATATGGTCTTTACCTTGTAAATCATTAACTCCCTCAAACATTCCGAAGTTAAAATTAATTTCTGGCTGCAAAGCCTGCTTCTGCTGGACTTGTGACCCCCCAAAAGGAGAACAAAAAGCTGCATTTTATTTGGGCATGGACCCCTGTTCTTAACTGCCACAACAGGGTTGGAGTTATTACCTCCTGTCCAGCAACACCTGCCTTTAAGCCCCAATTACATTCAGCCATATCCTCCCTACTCCAAACTGAAGTCCATGAAACCAGATGCTGTGTGGAGGAGAACATGTGTGCTTCAGCTTCTCATTTAAGCAAATAAAAACACCCTTCTTAGATATTTAGGGTTATGGGCACACTTCCAGAAATAAACATCTTCAAGTGATGTGATCACCAAATCCAAGGTATTCTTTCCCCTTGGTGCACTTATGGCTCCTGATGAAGAGACTGAGGCAGAGGGTGGTGACACTCTCCCTGACACCCCTCCATCCCTTTCTGATGAGATTGTTTCAAGTCTTTGGGACAGGATAACTTTGCTTCACTTCTCAGCAGGGCACAGCTGGGTTCCCATGTGCAGTAACACAAAATCAGGAATCCCCCCTCTACTAAAAGTATGGGGAGCCCTCCTGAAGAACCACAGAGGTAAAGTAGAGGCACAAGGAAGGACAGTGGAAAGACCAGGATTAGGATAATGAGGTATGACAAAATAGTGAGAAGACTGCAGCGCCCCTTTCCTCAAGGCACTGAGAGAAGCAGGCATTTGCAGCTCTCTGCCACTTTCATCCTACTCATGTGTAAGTATCACACTGGAAAATACAAAAACTGCAGGTGCTTTTCATGAATAAAAATTGTCTAAAGCTGGCTACTAGGAAGAATCTGCTGCTAGAATAGCTGCTAGGGATAAAGGGACAGAGAAAGACTCCTGAGAAAACAAAATAACTAAGGAAGTGCATATTAGATGTAAAAAATTGCCCCTTTCTATTAATTATTAAGACCTGCTTTCACAGTTGACTGAGAATACATAGATCAAGTCTCTCAAATTATTCTGCTTAAAAATTAATTTAGAAAAAGCTATTTCAAACATATTTTCATAATCATCACAGCCTGTTTCACTGTTTTCAGTACTGAATTACTTGTTCTGTCTTGTGTCTGGAGGCCACAAAACAACGTAGCCTCCAGCTGCAGGTTACAGAAAGTCCTTCTGTAACCTAGAGCTGCATCATTACCACAGCAAAGGAATATAAAACTTCCACTGCAACACTGAAGATGACCAGAATTGTTTTACCTAAATATACAAGCAAATGTATGTTGCTCAAATACTAACCCAACAAAAAGAGGTTTTAAGAGGATTCATGGTTAGATACAGCATGACTGACAACTGCTAGCAAAACAAGATTATTCTCCTGAACACAACAATTACAAAAACAATATAGCTGGTGTGCAATGCAAAAGCACTTCAATCATTAATAGGAAGGTCTTTAATCTATTCTTAAATACCTAAAGTGAATTATGGAGGTATTTCTTCTCCCCCTTCAGCACACTTACCTGTATGCAGCACCATTAAGCTCTGGATGAACAACTGCAGGGTCCATGCTGGCCCAATGTGTAGCTGCAGTCAAGTGATCTTTGTTAACACAGTTTTTCAGACTGTCTGGAATACGACCTAAGACGAAGCGAGGAAGAGGAAATAAAAATGTATAAAAATTGTGTGCTTTACACTCTTAGTATCTCTATGTTAAAAATACTTATAAATATTTGCATATTTAAATCAATACATAAAATGACACTAACAGCTTGTTCCTGATCCTTGCTGTAGCCTTTTGCCTGGGACTTAGGTAATAATGGCTAAAATGCTCTGGTTAATTTTGATTTCCCTGCCTCTCACTCTTGTATACTGGGTCTCAGTAAAACAAAAATCAGTAAGAGTCATCTTTTCAAGAAGCTCTAATTCGGATATAGAGCATAGCTACCAATCAGATTCAGTCATGTAGCCTCCTGCTTTTTGTCCTTAACATCACTTTCCTCTTTTTCCTTCCACCTGTCTCAGCAATTAAAACCACTTAATGAAAAATACAGAATTCTGAATGGAATTTTATTATAAACCTGAATATAACCAACACTTATTATTCCCTGTCCTCCTGATCTTTCCCTTTTTTATCTCAGTTGCTCTTCACTTTTATTTACTGCAATGTTACTA
Source organism: Phainopepla nitens (assembly GCA_013400175.1). Classification (NCBI taxonomy): domain Eukaryota; kingdom Metazoa; phylum Chordata; class Aves; order Passeriformes; family Bombycillidae; genus Phainopepla; species Phainopepla nitens. The sequence goes on from VXBQ01005187.1 coordinate 769,667, forward strand.
ATCCTCAGCCATGCCTTTCATTCTTACATAAAAGGAAAATACACCAGAATTTCCTTTCTTCACTTCTTCAAAACCTTTCCTCAACCTCTGAAGTACAAATGAAGTTCTAAGACTGAAAAATCTGTCAACTTGATTCAGCACATACTGGACAAGCCTGTGACTGTCCTCTGCAGAACTATCTTCAGCCCTGCAACAAATGACATGACCAGATCCAACACAGATTTTCTTCAGAGCAATAGGAATGTCTCCACCTATTTCAGCAGGAGAGATGTTCCTGAAGCTCACGTCCCTGAACCTGTCACATCTCCTGTGCACAAGCTGAAAGGGCTTTTAGCTCAGGACTGAACAAGGTGAGGTACATGCTCCACTACAGGTGAATTCCAACCATCTAGAAATCATCTTCAAAATGTAGCTGAAATACACATAAACTTCTGCCAGAACTGTCCACAAATTTAAACAGTACCTTTCTTCTTCTGATGTTTATCCTTCTCAAGCCTAACTTCCTCTTTGCTCCCTCATTCTTCATTTTTCTAACTTCTGTAGGCATGTTCTACTAGTCTCCCCTCAAAACCCAGTATTTATTTTTTTAATTTGAAACTTATAATGATCTCTTCACTTGCCTTGCTAGCCTTCCCCTTACTCCTATTCCAGTGGTCCTCTTTATTTCATACTTGGAATGCTTTCAAGTTTAAAAATATATTGCAAGGTATTTAATCTCTGCTGATTATTTGTATTTTACACATCCCAACATCATTGACTTTTAAGTAACAGCAGAAACACTTAACGTTTTTATTGTCAGATGGTAGTCACAGCCTTCATTCCTACACCTCACACCTTTTTCCAATTATTCTCCCTCTCTACACCCTCTCTTCTTTGTGCTCCCCTATGGTTTTCATATACCCAGCTTTATCCCACGTTTCCTGTATCTTTCCTACATTTGTTTCACTGCAATTCAATGTCATTCTCAACTCCTTAACGCTGGTCTCAGTTTGATCTTACTAAAAACCATATGCAAACACTGAAGTACTGACAGCTTCGATACAAATCAATGATCCAGACAGCTGAGAGCACCATCACACACTTGAAGGAACTGGAGGTCTGCCTTCCTAGGCACATATGCTTGGGCTACTGCACAAATTTAACATAAAACTAGCTCTGGATAGCTGGCTCTTCTTTAGTTTTCAGAGCATAGCCTATTAATGCTGATTTGCACATCAGTCCTCCCCCAAGCAGGTATCAGATGCTCATTTGTGCAATCTCCTCCAGAGCTATCTGAGAGCAGGCAACAGTTACTGAACACCTTCACAAACAAATGTACCACTGGAGTTCTGGAGTACAGCCACGAGGACCAATGCCAGCAAAGGGATGGTCAGCCTCTTCAGGTCACCTCTAAAACAGAGTGAAATCGTCCAGTAAAGGACAATTCCGCTCAGGAGTTTAAGAGGTGCCGTTAATTAGCATCCAGAAGAGAATCTTCTTTCTGCACAGGCTATAAATGAAACTAAATTGCCTGGCCTCTCTAGGCACAAGCCAGAGGGAAGGCTACTGCCAGTGCTTTTTGTGTAACAGAGCAATGTGTTGGCACTGAACTACTCTCAAGGTGACACAGATGGCCCTGCATGTCTGCAGAGCATTCAGACGATACCGCCAAGGGGGACACAGCAAAGTCCAACTAAAGAGAAAACATTAGCGCTTAATGAATCATTTTCCAGTATGAAAATCCTTCCTTTTATTTTAGGCTACAAGGGATTCAAACCCATGCCAAATGGCTCAGTCCTCTCATTTTATTTATTAGCAGTGCATGTTCGAGACGTAGCTGTTTTCTCTTATGTGAGCAGTTTACAATTACATGGCAGTTATATAACAAAGACACTCTGCCCTTTAAAATGCCAGACTTCTTTAGCAAGGCTTTAAAGAGGGGAACATCTAAAATAGAATAACCTCCCAGCAAAATACTGAAAACTTTATGTAGAGAACTGCTCATGACAAGTGTAAGAGAGCGTCTAGGCAAAGATAAGGAAGATACCAGCAATACCAGGAGGACTTGCAGTCAAACCCATCAAACGGGTAATAGTTATAGGCAACAATGAAAAAAGCAGATGATTTTTCACATATATAAACACATTTCCTTTACATGAAAAAAGTACTTATTTTGCAATGCCTGCCTTCCCTTTAAAATTGCAAAGAACCTCCAAAATTACTTGTTCCAATTCTGAGAACTGACTCACAGGGCATTTGCTGATTTCTGTGTTTCAAATATTAGAAATAAAACTCAAGGCTGCTTTTTTTTTTGGCATCTTCCAAGACTGAAGAAATAGGTTTCCTAAAAAGAACTCCCCAGTGAAGGAGCCAATAATAATAATAATAATAATAATAATGTGAGTCAGTACCTGTGATCGCCCTTCGGATCTCTCGCGCTGCTTCCTCCCGCATCTCAATTGAGGCTTGTTCACTATACCAGGCTGCATGTGGGGTACAGATCAGGTTTGGTGCATCCTTCAAGGGGCCCTGACTAAAGCTAAATGAAAATTTAAAACAAGATCAAATGACAAAAAAAAATATAGGGGGGCAAGGGGAAAGCAAGGTGGGGAATCCAGATGGATTCGTACATACACAGATTAATTTCTACAATACGAAAGAATTGCATTTCTACTCTTTACTGAGTTTATAATTCTGTTTGTTAATTTAATCTACTATTTGGGGTATAAATAAGCAACAATCACTTTTTATAGACTCAAAGGGTGGAACTTAAGTATAGCAGCAACATTAGCTTCTGTCCAATGCACTTATTGTAACTACAGCCACTGCCACTCCAGTTCTGGGGCAGAAATGCATAAAAGAAAACCCAAATTAATTTAGGATGCCATTCCATTTGTCCAGTTCATCACAATTTTATTGCCTTAACCAACAAAGCTCTTCTCTTTCTATCAGTATGACATGTAATCGTTTGAAGAAAAAAAATCTTACAATTATTTCCAAATCGGAAGTGTGTCCATCAGCAGCCTCAACATCTTTTGAATAATTCAAAGCTTTTTTTCCTTTTATTTTTAACTATTTTTTCTTTCCCATTCCTTTATAGAAACTCCACAGAAAGAAGGGAATTTACTTTACAGATTGTTTTTCAGGGAAAGCAATGAATCTGTGTAAAAGTGTTACCACAGATACAAAGTAGAGAAACTGAAAATAAAGGAAACTTGCTCCTCCTATTTATTTCCAGTTTTAATCATCTTGCAGTCAACTGTAACAGGAGAGCAAATATTTTAAGACAAAAGCCTGCTTTCAGAGTGGGTCACAATTCATAAAACGATAGATTAAATTTGCAGTTCAATAAACATCAAAATATCAGGCAAAACTCTTGAATACAGAGTTGCACGCTGCGATCAGATCCAGGTGCAGCACTGAAGCCAAAGGAAACTGTGGCTGCAATCCTGCAACTGAATCTCTGCACATGGCATCTCCATGCAGTCAATGGGGCTTCCCAGAGGTGCAATGGGCTGCTTCTGCACATCTCAGACAGGAACTGGGAACAATGTATGGAGCTGCGAGCCCCTTGAGCTGCTACACTCTGGCTTTGCACAGCACTACTGCATTGTACTGACTACATTTAGGAGTAAATGAATCCAGGGTATGCACAAATAAAATTAAGTATTTGTGATGTGGCATCGTGCCTCAGGAGATAAAAAAATTCTGACGAAAAGGATATTATTCTATTTCTCCCTCATGAGAGATACTGTCCTCTCTCCAGTCTTTACAACCTGCCCTGAATCTGTTCTTCAAAAACTTATGTAGATTGTTCCAGTTAAAAATAACATCTTTCCCTGCCCAGCCTGAAAAAGGCTTGTCACATGCAAGGACTAAGCTACAGCAGTCTGTTCTCAAGACTCAAGGACATATAAAATAGGCTCATTTTGATGAGGAGTGCTGATATTTCAATGCCAATGCCACTTAGGGGAGTGGTACATTTCTGCCTGAAACACTGGACTTGTCAGTCATTCAAAAACTCAGGTTTGTGCTACCAGCCCTGCTACTGACAGCAGAATTACTACTCCCCTTATAAAGGGTAAAACAAAATCAAACCAAACCTGCACTCTGACAGCCTTCCTGAACTTTTTTTTGCCATCTCTTACAACTTATGGCTTTCCCACAGAGGCAATCTGGACAAATGTCTTTTCCTTCAGAAAGGTGTTGTAAAGCAGTTACTTCTCACACCACATCTCAACTCTTTGCCTTTGAAAGACTCTGTTCAGACATCAGTTGCCTCCAGAGCTGCATCAGTGGCAAAGGTGCACTCCCCTCAAAGCCATGGCCAAAGCCATGCTCAGGATTTGAACTCAGGTTCCTGCTATTTCTACTATATATTTTTTTTCTTTTAAAAGAATTAAATCTTGGATAGCACTTTTTTCACTTCTAACCTCATACACAAGCTCCATCTATATTTGCATCAGTTCAGTGCTGCACAGATTCATGTTGCTTTGCTAAGGAGTAATCAGCTACCAAATGAACGGAAAACTCAATTTACTTGTTGCTGTTGATTGTATCATGCACTAAGACTTAAAAATAAGAAAGTGAACAAAATAAAAAGAAAAGAAAAGGAAAAGCACCTGAATGGTTCTGACTCATGTACATCTAAGGCTGCCCCTCGTATCCTTCCTTCCTTCAGGGCCTGTGCAAGTGCTTTTTCGTCTACTAACCCACCTCGAGCTGTGTTGACCAGGAAAGCCCCTTGTCTCATCTAGGGAAAGTTAAAAACAAGAATGATGAAATAAAAATAAATGAAATAAAATCGTTGTGGCATTATTTTTTACTCAAAAGAAGCATCCATTACAACAAAGGCTATTCAGCTGGTTTAAACTGTAACAGTTGCCTTCCCTTTCCATTGGAAAGTCCCACCAAATGTGATGCTTTTAACATAAAATGCTATTTCACAGCACTTATTAACCTTTTGTTTCTTGTAAGTAGTGTCTTTTAATAGAAACGTTGTTTCAGATATTGTGCAGTAACATGATCAAATATACAACTGTGCATACGAAAGTGACAGATCATTTTATGCCTTTTTATTTCACTGTGAAATTGCATGAAACAGAAACTACAGCACATTCTTAAACAAATTCATATTTTGTGGCTTTCAACTTCCACACAAATAAAAGCCTACATGAATTTTTTAGAAAAATTAATGCTTTTGGATTTTCAAACACTTTTCCCTTTAGTTGCCGAAACACAGTAGATGTATGCATTATTTATTTTTGTTACTTCAGCTTCCTCCTCCCCTGTGCGACTCTTCAAATAAAGGTCTAAAGAATTCTTCTATTATTCAATTAAAAGGCATGGAAATGAATTTGGTTGAGAAGGCTGTGTGCCCAGGAGAGAAGCTGTGCTGTGCATTGTGCAGATTAGCATTGTAGATGACACTACCATCAGTGTGGGGAGAAATACAAGAATTTACATCATATTATATCCACAACTTGAAAACAAAGTGGCGGTTTAAATAAGAGAAATGGTACTGAAATAAACATAAATTACAACATCCTGCTTCCAGCCACCGTGGTATTTCACCTTTGACAAATGTCTCAAACACCTCTGTGCATGAAGGAAAATGCGTGAAGAGCAGGAACCGTGGTGAAGATAAATAATGAAAATCTCATTTTGTACTGACTCTGTCTCTCACCATAAAAATAAGCAAACCCCAACATTTTGACACCAACTCAGCTTCACGAGACCTACACATCAAACTGAACCTGAGGGAACTGGATCCTTATGCTGAAATGCTGATTAAAAATGCCAAACTCATCATCAACAAGGAGGGTTGAGTAAGTCAGGATTTATTTTGGGTTTTTTTGCGGGGGGTTTTTCTGTGGTTTTTTTAATGAGGTCATAGGGAATATTAATATGCACATGCTTGCAGCATTTCATAAAGAAAAAACCCACCACATTTTACTTGCCAACTCTCTAGGTTTAATGTGGCCCTGCCTCTCTGCATTTGCAGAGTCCTGGGCCTACAGGAGAACCAGCCATTGGTCTGTACAGCAAAACCAAACTCCACTTCCAGGAGCAGAACTAAAGGATGCTTCTCTCAGCTTTATGTAATTAACTTGGGAATCAGAACAGCAAGGAAGAAACTGGGGCAGGATCTGTTCTGGTAACAAGAAGAGGTTCCTTATGGGAACAATCACTGCATCTCCAGTTCTTGGGTCAGCTGTAGGAACTGTACCAAAACCCTCACAGGAGGGCTCACCCAAGAGCCACTCACAGCTGTGCAGACACACCATGAAGGCTCGTGGGAGCTCATATACCCCTCCCATCTCTGTGCAAACTGGTAATTTGAGTTGTAAGTGCAGCCTGGTGTATTTTCAGGCCCTCTGAGAGACATGAAAATTTTACTTAAAATGAACCCTAAAATCTCCTGTCCAATCTGTCTAACAACCTTGGCTGAGTTTTCATTTTAGGGCTATTTACAAAACTCCAGAACTAGCACTAAGACACGTTCAAATCAAACAGAACACGTCTGCATAAATGCATTCTAGAGGGAGTGAATTATGTGACTCATGATAAACTGTCAGGGTGGATGCAGCTGGAGATGATCCTTAACAATGGGTGGAAGCTTGAAAGAGCTTCACAGCTGGAACTGCTGACGTCTGTTAAATTCACCTACACTAAACCTGCAGAGCTGCTTTGTGAAAGTACTGTGTTTAAACTGCAGCTTTTTCTCAAATCTGTGTAACTAAAGATGACCTCAGTCTCTTAAGAGCACCTGAATACCACAAGTTCATTGAAACACTACTCTGAGCTACTCTGGGACTACAAGGACAAGCAGGATGGCTATACAGAATAATGACTAATTCACTAGAAAAGTTACTTAAGAGAAGACAGATACCAAATTTTCAAAGACATTTTATGTCATTTCAGACTCAACAAAATTCAGGGTGAGACTTCAGTGAAACAAGATGCACCATACTTCTCTGTACTTTGTTTAAAAACTGGTTACTATATGAGCATGCAATATTGGACAAAAATGGTATGCAATGCTCTCTAGAAATTCCAGGCCAACTCCAACATCTGTCAGCCTAAATCAGAATATGCTCTGCACGAACTAAGCAGTCAGAGGGGTTACAATTTCATGGGTTTCACATCCACTTTACAATCCAGACTGCCTCATCCAAACCTCTACCCAAAACAAGAACTATCATCTAACATTTTACTTAATCCTTGCTTTGCTCATGAAGGATAACAAATAGGAAGATAAATGCTTACAAGATGCTTTCCAGTGCAGAGTTTATTACAGGCATTTAAGTTCAAATGGCATTACTCAGTTTTAACATGTTTTCCTTTGTTTGTTTCTCCAAAGCTCAACACATTTCTCTGCCTCCACTCAAAAACCTCCTGTGGTAAACTGGCCCCAGTTTCACAGCTGCTATATAATAAAGTGACCAATGCTCAGTGGTCCCACGGAATTCAGTGTGATGCTTTTTGCGTCAAAATGTCTACTTGAAAAGACATCTCACCATGTAATAACCACTGAATGTACCCAGCCATACAATAAAAAGACAATATTCAAGGCAGGATGAGAGAGCTCTGGTCTTTTAGGTTTCATTTTAAGCTTCTTAATTTTTTAGAGTTTTAAATCCCAAATCCTGATTTTATGTTGCGATGGATTTGCAAAATCCCTAAACTCTCAAATCAAGAAGTGTGTTGCATTGTCAGTTTTCTGCCATGATCCTACTTGACTGTGGAACATGTTCACTAAGTTCTTCAGTTCTGAAGTTCAAGAGTAATAGGTAAAAACTATTTCTCAGAAAACCAGCAATTATTTTACTGCAAAAGAGTGCTACTGTCATTGTTACCAACATATAAACCCACTACATATACATGTAAAGGACAACCAAATCGACTATTCTATCTTAGGATTTCTTTCCTGTACGTTGCCTCCATTTTTATGTCTCTGTTTTACTTCTGGCTGTTACCTACACTAAAGTTGGAGTCAAACTTTTTCATTAAGTGTCTGGCTTCTATTATCAAATTTGTCAATAACGGAGCTGTTACTACATCCAGATTTTGAAATTATTGTGTTATTGAACATACTCCCTACAACTTCAGGAAGAAGTTAGTACTAACGCCAAGAAACATTCTTTTTCCCAGTGATGCAATGCTGTAAATGAGCTCCATCCCTGAAGTGCTCTGTGAGCACCGGGACTGAGCACAGGGGGGAGCCATTTAGTCATAATCCCTAAATTGCATCAAGGGAACACAAACTGAGGGACAACAGTGAAAGGCAGAACTGCTACCTGAAAATACACATGTAAAGGAAGAAGCTACGACAAGACAGAGAGAAAGTGCTTTTACATCAATGCCACTTCTTTAAATCTGAGTGATATTAAGAAGAGTAAATTATTTTCACAAATGTAATGTTACTGAGCCAAAAAGACAGTAAAAGCAACAATACATGAGCAACCAGCTAGTTCCTCATCAATTATAGACCTGTTTGATCTTAGAGCACCAAAAGAGAAAGATTTCTATCAAATGAGAATCTGCCTATTTACAGAAATAAATGCTATACAGAGTTGGCAACCAGCACCAGTGTGGAGGGCACCCAGAGAGATTATTACCTGCTTTATGGTGAAGTCATTAATAAGATGATGATTGTGTTCATTCAAGTTGCAGTGCAGGGTTACACAGTCACTGTGGAACAGCAGGTCCTGCAAAGTGCTCACCCGCTGCAGTCCCAGAGCACGCTCCATGCCATCCGAGAGGTATGGGTCATAGAAAATCACACTGAAGCCAAAGGCTTTGGCACGTAGTGCTACTGCTTGCCCAACACGCCCTAGAACAAGATAAACACGCCATGAGAGCAGATGTGAAGCAGCTGGTGTAAGGTGCCCTCCTCCTTCTTCCTAATGGGAACGCTTGTATCAAACCGTAACACTCTGTACAGCAACGGCAAGGGCACAGAACGGAGGCGTCTCCCATCCCTCTCAGAGTCATCCCTGAGATCAGAAATGGTGCATCTGGACTGTTTCACACTGCCTTGAAACAAAGCAGGAGGTTTGTACCTTTTGTCACCAGATATGTGAAATGCCAGAAGATGTCACGTAATCTGCAATAATCTGTGTAACGCAAGGCTTGCCTGCTGGGCCTGTTTATGGCAAAACACCACTGCCTGTGAACACATCCTGCCAAGGGCTCATCCTTACCCATGTCAAGCCAGCTGGCTTTAATAAAAAGCTATAAAATTAATCCTCAAAAATATATGCAATGACAAAAAACTTGTTTAATCTGAAGCGCGACCATTCTCAATACAGGGAATCTCCTTTCTAGTATTTTCTTTCATTTTGAATAATTTCCCTCCAGCATTAAAATGCCTACAAGAATCCTGTCATCTAAGGTTTAAAGTAAATTTTGTTCAGTTACCTGAATGATAAATAAACACAGTACATTATATGGCACCTAATTAAGAAAAGCGTGGTCCCACTTGGAATTCATGCTGAACTTTGCTCTTTTGTTCCACTTTCCTCTTTTGTTCCACTTTCCTCTACTGTCATATTTCAGAGCTGTGCCCAAAAGTGCTGTATGGGCATGACTCCATACCACATGTACCAGGAGGCGTGTACTTCCCTTTGACACACTACCAGTAAAACACAGAGGGGAAAAAACCCTTGAGTACATCTAATGAGTTACAGGCATTTTCAAGAGTGAGAACTAACACACTTTTCAAGTTAGACATTTACAGACCAGATATTCATGTTAAAGTATGAAAAATGTTGGATAAAGATGTTTCAAAAGCATCACTTGACACACTGTAATAACAATGCCTAATTTAAAAAAAAAACAGAAAGTCAACTAATTTTCCTTTGTAATGTCTAAGTTTGTTCAAAGAAGCATCAAATCAGCCCAGGGAAATCCCATCTCTTTCCAATTGTGCTTGAAGGGGTTTCCCTCTGCTTTTCAGTTTCTCTTTGAATAAACTTCAGAAGCCACAGGAAGAAAGGTTTTTGCTGATCACTTCATGTGAACACAGCAATTCTGCAGTGCTTAGTGACAGATGTGCTTAGAATATTAAATAGTATATCAATCTGACAGGGGCTGTCTGCTTTTCTTTGGGGACATCAGGTTAGAATACTCCTCAAAATCTTGCATTTCAACACTTGCATGCATGTTATTTGTTTGCTTTCCAAGCTGTTTTTATAAATTTGAATTAGAAAATTTTCAACACAAACACTGTATTGTTTCCAAATTTTGGCACGTTCACAGCTCAAGGAATCAGTCACACAACTGTAAACATTTTTTTTTTAACAAAGCATGTAACTGTTACTCCAGCTCCATTCATTTTCACATGCAACATTCTGTCATCTGTTCTTTTTTACACTCTTTACAACACTAATACCTGAGGGGATTCACAACAGCAAAATCTCTTATAACAGCCTCTCCAGTTGAAGCTAGGCTCTTCATTCACCCCACCCAGGCTTATAAACCAAAGCCTTCTTCAATGGGTACAAAAGTTTCCTTCAGAAACACTCGGGAATCACATCTCTACTTCTAACCAGAATTATCACACAAATGTTTTACGGGATAAAACTCTTCTGCAACTGAGAATTCATATTTAGTCTTAGCCATTAAACAAGTACACGGCTGGACACAAGGAATTTGCCAATTTCTTTTTATATTACCATCTGACATAAAGAACAACCATAAAACTATGACCTTTTTTTCCTTTCCTGAAAAGCTTCTATTATACCATCTGTCTTGGTCATGAGGGGTGGTTCAAAACCTACCTCAACACACTGAGGATAACACAGCACACAAAGTGTCCCACCTTTGGGACAGTTAAGAGCATATCAAATTTTTATGAATAGTCACAGCTGCTTCCAGGGAGGGCAAAATCTTAAGCTCAAAACCTTAAATTAATTTCTCAGTCAGCAGTGTGAGAAGAACGCAGAAAATGAATGTTGCAT
>VXBQ01005187.1:780661-826981 GCA_013400175.1 Phainopepla nitens
AAGAAACAAAGCAACAAAGCATATTTTTGAAATCAAAGTTCTAGCTAGGTCCATTCATCATTAGAGAAGACAGACTCAAACACACAAGTCTCCTGTTACATCCATTCACTGCCCCACAAGTCTCCCAACTCCCCCCAAGCCAAGTGGCCAATTTTTAGGTATGTCTGACCTTGACGCTGCCAGTGACCTGATCTGAGTGTGCCAGTACAGCCCTGCTCAGCCCTTGGGCAATGCACACTCATCCTATGCTGGTATAACAAAGTTTTATAAAATAACCTTGATACCATAGAAATTATGATGATGATCTGCCTGAAGACTTCCACGGAAAGAAAAAGTGCTTTCACTTAGCAGCTCTTCCCTGCCTGTGCAACAGCAATGAGGAATATGGGTAATTTTTCCTCCTTCTTGGAGAACTCTGAAATGTGGAGAGTGCTGTTTTGCTACATTTCCTGCTGAGCACATTAAGAGAGCCAGTAGGACTGCTAAGAGTAGATAATTTATTGCAGAGTAATACCACCGTACTCTTAAGCCTTATTGTCTTAAATAAACAGGTTAGTCCTTTGGCCAAGCATCTAGGTAGGGCAGTGGGACTGTTGAGAGAATTGAGCAGGTGAGGAAAGACAAACTGAGTGATGACATTTACTGTGACGTGGAGACAAATTTATTTAGAAGAATTTCACCTTTCTTGGGTGAGGAAATGCATTAGTCATTAGTCACCAGCATTTCTCACTGAGAAGGCAGGGAAAGGGAGTGTGACTTCACTGCTGTAAAATTATCATTAGAGCAGAACCAGGCCCAGATGTCTATTCATCCAAGTACTTATATGCTGCTGCTCATAAATATTCTTCCTCAAAAAACCCCATAACTCCCTACATTTCTAGATATAAGGTGAAAAGGTAGGTTTTTTTTTTTTAATGCGAGGCTTGTTATCCACACTTGTGATGCATCACTTAAAATATAGGACACTGGATACTAATAAAGATTAAAAGTGACAAAGACAGCTGTTAAATGATGTGATATTATTATTTATGTAAGGCTCAAAGAATGAGACACTTCACAAAGACAGAAAGAGGCATGGGCTGTGCCCTAAGGAGCTCAGGGGCTAACCAAACAACACAACAATGACGGATGGGATCCAACAAGCACATGAAGGAGGCATTATGCTGCTGAGACTCTGCTTATCTTCAAGCTCAATACAAGCAGAGGATGAGAGACGGGGTTAACTTTAAAGGAGGAACACAGAGTAATAGGATTAAGCAGGACAGACCAAGTGTCAAAGCTGGAATATGCATGAGAGGAGGGAAAGAGAGTGGGTGATGGAAAGAAGGCAAGTGAGTCACGAAACTTGGCTAGATCAGTGGATAAGGAAGTGAGTAGCTGAAACTTTGGAGACATAGTCATTCCCTAGCACAGAGATAGGCAAGAGCTAGGGTGTTTCTCTCTGGCAAAGAGAAAAGCCCAGGAACAGATGTTAAGAAGGTCTGCAGTTAGCTGTTGCAGCAGCAGTGATAAATTTAAGCAACCCACTGCTGAAGAGACCACAAGTTTTAAGACAAGAATAGAGAAACAGCTGTGGTTGAGAGGAGATGATCTCAGACACACATTAATGACAAAGGACAGAAACTGAGACTCTACACAGAAACAGAGGAAAGGGCTTAGCAACAGCTGATGAGAACTATTTATTTTGTGTGTAATACATTCGCTTCATAGCATCTGGGTGGATCATCACTTCTGACACTGACATGTCTAAATAATAAACTGAGGCAAAACTCCAGATGCAGGGACAGGCCACGAGTGAAAAACACAACCTAAGGACCTAAGAGTCTTTGGTTGTAAATTGAGTCTGAAAGCCACAACAGGTAACCTCTTGCAGTGATATGTACTAGAAAAGGGTGCACATCACAGCCTAAGTGCTTGAAGTGCTCTCACAGAAATTCTGGTAAATCTTCTACATTTTTTCTCTTCATTAATACACAGATTCATAGGAGTTTGTTAGAACAGGTCAGAATCAAAGCATTGTGCCTGTTCACATGCATGCACAAGAAGGAAGAGTGGAAGTTTTCAAAAGTGACTTTACAATTTACTGTTCTTCAAAATCGTGAATATTCAATGGTAGGAAATATATAGGAACAACAAAAGACTAGAGATAATGACTGGTCAAAAATTGCAACAGATGTGTGCCCTTGGAAATCAGATTTTACTAGTCTCTTTAGTGTAACATGCACACAAAAGGCTTGCTTTTCAAAACTAAAACCAAAACCTAGCATTTTGTAAAGCTTTATACACATACTGGCAATCTGATTACCTGTTTGTTCCTCTATACTTTTCAGTCACTGAGAATAAAACCTGAAAAACTCACTTAAGGAAATCACTGACAGACTTTTTCTTTCCAATCTCAAGTCTAAATTTGTTCAGTAAAAACACCAAACTGAATGACAACACACAAATGACAACATACAGATATCTTCAGCAAATGTAAACACTGCATGTGAGCCAAAGCTTAAGTTTCAAAAATCAGGTATGCATTTCCATTTTGGCAACACTGCAGGCAACTGTCTATTATTTATGTACAGATGCTGAGACTGTGAGTACAATAATCACTGTGTGTTTAAATGAGATGCATAATTACATCAGTATAGATTTGAGAAAGCAGCTTCATGACTAACTTCTTCAAAGTCATATTTTAAAAGCAATTCTTTGATTGTGAAGATGGTTCTGGTGTATTGCATGATCATTTACATGAGTACTATGTAACATCAGGCTATTTTCAGCCTTTCAAAAGTAAGAGTTTGTGGCTTGAGTTATTTGACAGCAATGTGTAACTGGAGCAGTCATTTAAATACGATGCTTTGTTGTCAAAATCGTATTATTAATTCCTGTGGATGAATAGCACAGCAATTACATCCACAGTCTATCAGATCTGTGTAAGACAAGCACATGACTGAGTAATTTTTATATAGAAACTGACTTGCTTGTTTTTCTTCTCTACCTCTGTAACAGACAGTAATTAACTCATCTCAAGCAAGCCTGTCCATCTGTTGGATGCTGAAAAACATTTAGGGTCACTCAGAGAGGTAAGTAGGTGATTTTATTAGGTCTGGAAACATTTCAAACTTTTTTGCATATATTTTTCCTCTCATTAGAGCTGAAATACAACTTCAGATCCAGCTCAGTTAAATGCACACCATAACTGCTCTGCAGGATGTTACTGAAGCAAAGACCTTTTAGTCATGTAAAAACCTGTAAAAGGAAGAAAGTCCAAACAAAACCAGATATGAAAATGGTTAAGGGATAAAACATACACATGTACTGGGCTGAAGTAGCAGGATCCTTGTCCTGGAAAAGGGAAGTGATGATGTCTCCTCTTACAAGCAGTGTGCCTGACAGCAGGGAATATGGCAACAGAAAAACGTACAGAAACTCAAAGAACTGAGAAAATATCAGCAATGAAGTAAGTTTTCTGAGGAAAATTATGTCTAAAGGGAAAACATTTGTGTTATATAATCATCAGGAATGAATGCTTGATGTGGAGGAAACAAATGTTCCATTTTTATAGTTCAAATCTTCCCTTTTTTTTTTTTTTCTTAAGCAGTGGACAGCAAAGAGCACGAAACCACGTATGAAGACAACGTACCTAATCCAATAATGCCCAAGGTCTCCCCTCTGATCCGGGCAGCTCCAGAGGCCACCTCCCGGATCTGCTCCACGCTCTGTACCCTCGTGCCTTCCCGCAGGGCCTGGTGCAGCCAGGTGGTTCTCCTGTACAGGTTCAGGATGTGGCACATGGTGGAATCTGCCGTTTCTTCTACCGAGGCGGCTGGCACGTTACACACGGCGATCCCTGCAAGCAGCGGGGAGAGGATGCCAGTTTTCCCATTTAACAGCAATACAGGAGCATGGTGTTTAAAATTACAGCTATCTCAACATGTCCCGCACAAATACTAAGTTTCTGACTGTACTGGCAGGCAGAATACCTGGCGTAATAGTTGACAACTATGTGCCGACTTATTTCTCCAATTTTTTATTACTAATTATTGTGGTTTTTATTGCAAACTAAGGCTAATAGTAAACGGGCCACTGAAACCAGGGAAGGAAAGCACTGAGGATGTCTGATAGTTTAGAACATGAGTCTTGGTAAGCATTTTACATTTCCACTGAGCTTGGTGTTTCAAATAGCCAAGAGAAAGCTGCCTTGCTCTCAACAGTATGGTCAGTGATCACAGTTTAGGTTTAATTGTGTGAGTTAGCTTTCCCCCACTGAGCAAACACCCTTGCAAAAGCTATCTATGCAAGTTACAAAAAGGATAAAATAAATTATAATGACAGCAACTCTCATAAAGCCTTCACAAGATGACTGTAATTCCACATCATGTATAGATAATCATGATACAAGGAAGAACAATCTGTTACACGTTGCACAGGGGTGTTTAGATTTACACCAAACAACATCCCAGGCCTTTCCTGGTCCCCCACACTAGAGGGAACCCATCTAATCATCAATAGGAAAATGCAAAATCTGCTTCTCCATGGCATGCAAAGGTAATGCCAAGTAAGTCGACGCTCCTAACAGCTGAAATGCTAGCAGCTGAAACTAGCATAACATCAAGGAGCTTTGTTATAGACTTCCACAGAAAACTGTGGAAGCTGGATTATTGATTCAAGACTCACAATAGGCCTATTTTACTTCAAAAAACAGATGAAGCAACAAGTGATTGTAATTGCATGCAAGTTATCCTAGTCTGCTTTTTACCTTCCAGTACTCAATACACAGCAGTTAAGCAAAATGCTTGAAAAACTTTTGTGTCCTTTTTGACTTGTCTCTCTTCAGGCTTTCCATGTACTGCGTGTTCTCTCTCTAATCACCAGCTCCCACAAATGTTTGTGTCTCAGTTCTGCTGACTGAGACAACAAACAGCACACAGTATAATTTCATAGTGGAGAAGAAAAAAAAGTGTTTTGTATCCTAAAAACATCCAAAAAACTGTTTTCACTGTTTGGGTTTTTACATAACTAAATATTCAGTAAGTCCTCAGCTAATGCCAGAGTATCTTTGAAAGCAAAGAAGAATAAACATTCTCTTCAAAACCAGCATCAATACCAATATGACAAAAAATAAACTCATACTATATTTATCTATGTTTTACATTCAAATGCCTTTATTCTGCTGCCCAGTACTTTTTTACAGCTTTCTCTACATCACTAAAAACCAGCTCAAGAAACTTACAGAACTATTTTTCTTTCCTCTACTGTAGAGATAAGCCTGTCTGCTGAGTCACTGCCCTTAAGACTTACAAGAAGCTATACCAGCATCATTTGCTGGAATATTAATCTTGTCATCCTGCTAACATCAACAGCAGCAGGAAAGTCACCATTTTTAAAAATGGGGAAAAAAGCTCAACTGGGAAGAGAGGGGAAAGACTGAAAAATAACATCCCTCTAAGTACCTCACATTAAACCTGCATTTGTTTATACAAAAAAGTCTTTTTCATGGAGCAACAATGCAGGTTTTGATGGCAACGTAAATTTAATAAATGTGTCTTCTAATAGCTGCCATCAACAAAATTACACTTTAAAAGGAGCTTGAAGAATTATATTACATATTTGGGAAGAGAAATAATATACCTTCTTCCCTAATAGATTTCCTTAGGAAACTGAGGGAACAAAAGTCAGATAATTTCTCTCTTGAACGGCAGGAGTTTTTTTTTCCCTGTTTTTCTTCAACATTAAAAGCAGCTCATTTTTGAAAGGCAGAGACATAGTGAACCACAAAAAGCAGCAAGAGAGAGGCAAGGAAATGAAGAGACATTTCACGTGGGAAAAGGCAGCACACTCATCTCATACCCATCGATCAATGCTTTCTTCCCTTTCCCCACTGCTTTCAGAGATTTTGTGCACAGGTTCAGTGCTGAAAAACTCAGGAGTGAACAGGCATGACCTGGGCTCCCACTTCACCTGCATCCAGCTACACCCACAACTTGTATGTATTTTCTAGTCAACTGTTAATAAAGTGCAGAGAAAGCATGTTTTATCCAAGAAACACATATTTTCTTGCTTTGTACGAAGATTACAAGTGCTAATATAAAATAATCTTAATAGGAAAAGCTGGTAACAACCCCATGTGCCAGCACTATGAAAGATAACTCAAGAAGTTACTACAGAAGATTGGGAATATGTTGGACTCTACATTTCAAAAGCAAATCAAAGCCTATTATGAAGTGCAGATCACTCTCACATTACCTCCTTAAGATTTGTATTACTTACACCAGTTCAACAAATGGAAGGCTCTTTGTCTCAGTAATATTTCATTCCAGCCATTTCACTCAATATTAAAATCAGGTATTTTACCGTAATCTTTCCACCACTAACTGGCTTTTGACAGAGTGGGTAATAATATTTTGTAAATTAAGAGATACACAAACAGGCTGGACCTTAACTAAATAACTCAGTCTAATCACAAGACAGGAACTGAATGATGAGGAATGCATTTAGCATTTCATATGCACAAGAATTTCCCACATCTGCTGTGCACTCCAGCTTGAAGAATTAGGTGGCTGCACTTAGGTTATAAATCTGGGTTACAATCCAGCACAGAGACCTGCAGAAGAGACAGCCAGCAAACCTTCCAAGTTCTTCCTCTTATCAGGGATTTTCTCCACAAACTGGGCTCCTGTCTGGTCTGAGCCTTTGATCTGCACCTACACTTTGGCTTTTGATCTAGGATTCTACCCCAGGCCAATCTCTCCACACACACAGGTTTTCTGAGGCTCACAACACATGTCTGACTGTGGCACCAGTTAAAGAAGGCAAAACAGCCTTGCACACATTCAGCCCTGACCTGTTCTTTATAAAACTCAGCAAGGAGTGGTGAAGGCTCTGCCACCATTACAGCAGGTGAGTATTTTTTTATCATTAGCTGATAAACAGACCACACTACAGCTCCTCACTACATCACTGGGGCCATAGCCAGGACTAAGCACTGCCACACTAAAATAAATGTTTCCAATCTCTTTCCAGAGCATAAGGAGAAACATACATGGTCTACACAATCTTGGAAAAGAAACAAAGAAAATCTTTACTCCAAGTGGTGGGTTGACCTTTAGATTACAGGTGGGAGGTAGTTTAACCTGAAGTAAGAAAAGTACAGATCAGATTGTTGCTTCTTTTAGAGTCAAACATCAAGCACCATCTCTTCATAGTTCCAGTAGCTGAATTTATTCTGAAAAAAGCAACAACTGATTCTCCTATAAAATCAGTATTTCTGTTTTATAGAGTGATTGAGTACTAAATCTCATGCATCATAAATAAGTCTCAGACAGTTGATAATGATCTCATTTTTTATTCAAACAGAAGTAGTATGCCACAGTGATGGAATTATATTTTGTAATTGGATTACAGCAGTAGCAGTTAAAATATACAATTGGGGTAAAAAAGAAAGAGATGAAAAATTATGGCCTTACTCCTTGGGTTTATATTGAGCAGACGGATTGTCATCCTGCCACAAAGCTGTTAATATTATCACTTAATTAACTAATGCTAGTATCTCCATAATGAGTTTTATACTCTGATGGGAAAATTATACAGCTTACATACGACGCTAGTATAAAATACACAGAAAACATTAACACAAAGATTTAGATGCTATCAGATTTCTGGAGGCAAGTATAAGATGCAAAACAAAGTCTGTAACAGCCATACCTAAATCTCCAGCAGATTTGATGTCAATATTATCAAAACCGCTGCCAATTCGGACAATTATTCGAAGTGCTTTAAATTTCTCCAGGTCTTCTCGAGTTAAAGTTATAGTGTGATACATCAGTGCACCCACTGCTTCATTTAGTACCTATAAATAAAATGGAAGGAAAAATACTTATTTTATTTTTTTCTTTCACACCATCTCAGCTTAATTTCATGCACCTATTTTTAAGTAAAAAAGACAGTAAAAGCATTAAATACAGATTCAGGTGTTTTTTTAAAGGTTATTTCTCCAGATATCTCCGAGCCTCTTGGTAAGTCTTTTTCATCTGAAGTCTCCATTCTAGCATGATGGGATCAGCTTCCAAAAAATTAAGTGATCTGTACTTGTGCTCTTAATAAGAGGGAAAACTCTCCTCATTCCCCAGGAGATGCTCTGCAATACTGACCCCAAGTACAAGTGCCACTGGACTGCATCTGCACACACAGAAGCAGCACAACAGGAGCAAACACCCCCCACAAACAGTGAGCATTTTATGCTCAGGCAGCTGATATTCAGCTCTGAATGGAGTTACAGAGCAGTATCTCCTCACAAACACAGTGGTACAGGCATTCACTGCCCTGTTAAACCACTTGATACCTGAACAGAAAACATTCAGTGATCACTAACCCCTTTGACAACAGAGACTGAAATTGGTCAATTCACACACAAGAACAAAAGTGTTTGCTCCTCAGTTTACTGACACTGCAAATAAGCTCTCACTGATGGAAAACTGGATGTCACATAAATTGATATTAACTGAGATGCCAAACTTGACATTATCCAGGAAAATCCAAAGCCTCTTGAGAAGTAGGAAATTGCATGAAAGCAAACATGCTGCAGAAAAATTCCCTGAACTTGTGAGAGCACCTAAAAAGCAAAAATAAAAGGCAGTCAGAAGCCCCTGACAAGTTAAATTACATTAGAGTGCATCCAACCTACACAAGAGCACTCAAGATGAAGGGGGGTGGAGAAGGGAGCCAGACATGCCCAGCAGTTTTGAATTCTACTACCAAACAGTGCCCCTGCACCCCACACAGCTGATATAAATTTACTTCTCAGATGGCAGAAAGTATTTTCCTCTTCATCTGCAAATTGCATGATTTTAGTTCTTCAAAATACTTCCCTGTGCTTGTGCCTTCAATGCACTAGCTAATATCCTAATCGTTCTACAAGACACAAAACATGCACAAATCATTTCAGTAGCTAAGCCAGCTGTAATGACTTCAAGAGATTCCTATGACACACTTCACATAAAAGTTCTGCAGAAGCTCTAAATTTCTTATTCAACAGACTTTTGGGTCTGGTACATGTACAGATTCTGTCATCTGAATTATTTCTGCTCATATGAGCATTTCCTAGTGTACTGCAGGGTCAGTAAAAATAATCAACATACATAATTTTTAAAAACCTATTGCAGCAAAGCAGAATCTTGCAGATAGAGAATTTCAATTGCTGGAACTCAGGATCTGCAGTGGTGTTTAAAAGTAAATAAAGAAAAAATTTAAAAGAAAATAAAATCAAACTCCATAAAAATGAAAGAAAAGCACTTATTACTGAATACTTTGCAAAATTATTTATGCTATTTCAACATGTGTTTCTAGACTGAGAGCTTCAGTTCTAACTCAGATAAAGACCAGATTCCTTTGAGCAGAATTTGCATTTACTAGTAAGAACTGCAAAAAAAATTACAAATTACACATCCTTCAAGAATGTAGCTACAACATAATTCAAAGACCAGCTGTAGGCTCTGATCTTATAAAATGATTACACACACACTAAACTCCTTGATTTTAATGGTGCAAACAAGTCCTTTGGAGATTACATCCAGCAGCTCCCAATCAGAAAGACTGCACTCACCAGAATGTGTTACCTTGAGTTGTTACACAGGGATAATAAAAACCCAACACAGTTTATTGGGTTTGCTTCTCCAGTGACATTACAGCTGGCATGGAGCAAGCCTGAGGTACCCTACCCAAGAAACAGTCCCTCTTAGGATCAGAGAGCCCACCCAAAATGCCCTCAGGTTATTTCTGCTCCCACAAGAGGCAGAAATAAAACTGTTCAAGGATCTCCTAGACTCAGTGACGTGGAAATTTCCTCAAATTCAGTTGCAGCACTTGTTTCTTCAAGCCTCAAGGTGAAGTTACGATATCCTGGCTGTCTCCAACAAGCCATGTCCCCTATTCTGTGCTGTATCATTTATTTTCCCCTGCCCCTCCCAAGGTTGCTCTGGATGCCTGTGCTGCAGGAGAAAACATCATCTGTGGAGCTGTCAGATGAGCAAAAACTCAAGAAGCTTAAAAGTGCCAAGACACACCCCTAAGGCCCTGCAACAGCCAGAGCCTCCTCTCCCAGGCTGGACAAGGCCAGTGGTGGGCTTATTTTGGGGGTAAAGAGCTACCAGTGCTTTAAAGACTGCATCCAGCAGGGGTTAAAGCACAGCTGAACTGGCTCAGACATTTGTGTTTTAATACCAGAGTGATTCACTTTGGGAAGCAGATTTTCATTTCACAATCATGCATATTTTATTAACTCAGCCAGTCAAGACTGGCATTTGGACTCTAAGAGCACTGGTGTGGACCCATTACATCACATTTTTTGGGCCCATCTAGGTTATGGCTTGGCACTAGGAGCAGACAGAAAAGTACTGGAAAGCTTGGGAATGTGTTCAATAAAAGGGAAAATATTTCCTAGCTATAGCTTAATGCTGACACTAGCCATTTCCACAGGCAGTTATTTACCCATCACATGGGATATGGAACAAGCAAATGCAAGTGACAAATCTTTTAGAATTTCTTTTTAGTGACTGTGCCTCTCCTAGGATTATGTGCTAGTTAGCAAGGAAATCCACTGCTAAAAATATAATACCCTGCAAGCGTGTTTTATCACATTAATTTGATAATTAAATTATGCTACTGCTTTTTGCTACTGGACATGTGATCAAAATACACCAAAAAGGCAGAAAATAATAGCAAAAAATCTGAAGTTAGAAACATTCAGCATTGGTGAATGTTAATAATGCTACTTAGAGTAAAAAATCAGTCAATATTTCTGTATTTTGGAATTATTTGCATAAATTATATTCTCAGTCATTACATATATTAAATACACACATGGAAGTTTGACAATGACTCATTTTTCAATGAGTAAAATCAAAACTTGACCTAAATCTGAATATAACTCATGAAACTGACATCCAGCATAAATATCGACAATTCCAGAAAATGAAATTATCTTTAGAAAAAAATAACTGTGCATAGGAGTAATTCACTTATGATTTAACAGAAGAGATGGATGCATTGAGAAAATCAGGGAGAATATGTGATTTGTCTCCACCATTTTCCATAATGAACCTGATGGAATTTTTAACAAATTCAAGAACAATTTTACTACAAGGAGATCAAACTTGTGAGCAAGCTAGAAGGCAAGGCAGAAATTCCAGACCACCTGAGTATGTGGCAGTCAAGACCATGCTCTTTGATGATTTCTTGCAAGGAAAGACAACAGAAAAACCTGACAGAAAATGAGCAGAGTCTGCTGTGCTCCTCCAACAGCCATTCCTGCTTCCATCACACTGCAGCTGTGCTCTCTGGGAAGAAAGGGTGCAAGGCAAAAGCTGAACATGGGCCATGATTTGGCTTCCCTCTGTTACCAAATGATTGTGTAGCTCACCTGATTTCTATGCCTTCAGACTTGCTTCCAGGTGAAGCTACAGCTAACTGTTCAAAGTCTTTTTCACTCCCTATTCCATGAGTTGACAGCTTTTCCCACAACAGCTTGGACAAGTCTTTCTGCTGTTCTTGGCCTCAAAATGACTACTCTGCTTTCACAACATGCCAGGTCACCAAGGCTCTTAGGGAACAGATGATAGAGTAGTAGGAGACATTTATATTTCCCAGAATTTAACGAATTCTGAGTACTGATTACCCAAGGTTGAAATCCTTCTAAATGTTCTCCCATCTACATTTTTCCCCCTTTCTTTTAGCACAACACTATTTTAGCCATCATGCCAACATCACACAGTCACCACTGTGACACACACATCTCATTATTTGGGGAAGAACTCAGCATCTTTCTTACTTTTACAAAAACATATATCATAACATGCTAAGAACTAAACAGCAAAGCTCCTCTTCTTGGAGCATCTCAAGACACTTCTAGATTTGACTATGAGAGGCTGATCCCAGACACTCATGGATCAAATCCAGATCACAGAAACTAACAGAGTACATAAAATGCCTAACTAATTCAGTGCAGAGACAAAAAAAAAAGATAAATTACAAGTTGAATATGACAAGGTATCCATCTTAAAACCAGAAATCATCGCTAGAAAGTGTTGTATTTAATCCAGTTCTAGAAATTACAAAGTGTTGCATTTCTTGGACTTGAAGTTTGATGTGTCATCTCTAAAAAAAATTCCAGTATCACCAAGAGACTTGAGATATTTTGCACATTTGGGTGGAACAAATGTACTTTACCAAAACGGAGCAGGGCTTGCCTTATTTAACTTGCAAAAAGCAGCTGCATGTTGGATTTGTAACCAATAGTCTGTCACATGGGGAAGGCTGCAGAGACTCAGAGCTGCTCTCAAAGCCTCCCTACAACACTGCAAAGGGTCCCTGGGAAACCAATGCCATTAAAGCCAAAAAGAAAAGCCAGTGGGCTCAAGTGGTATTTAGTGGCTCTCCAAAGCTCTGTTATACTGTGTTGCTTTTTACAAGTTCTTCCTTCTCTTTACAAGCTCTCAGCTCCCTGTTAGGTTCCTATGATCCATGGTGCTGTCAGTAACCCACCTATTTCATATAAACTTTACTCAGCCAGGATACTATCTAGTGAAGACCCTAAACATTAATACTTTAGTTTATACTGTCCATAAATACAAGTATAAATATTTTACACAAATATAAACAAAACTTACTTGCAGGCTCCTGAAAACACACTCTCTAAAAGCCTATACATCCATACACTATATAAACTACATATATACACATGTGACATTTATATATGATAGTGTATTTCTAGTCTTCTAAAAACTGACATTAAAAATTATATACATACAAATAGGCACACAACTACATAAATAACCTGCATAGTCTATACACAACTTCCTTTTAAATAGTATATTAAAAGTCAGTCTTTCCAAGCCAGGATTTACTGACCATTACATGCACTTTTAATGACAGAAGTCAATTTGAGAATATAGACTCTAAAAACGTTTTTACTAAATAAAAGGCTTCAATGAAAATCTTTAACAGGAGTTCTGTGTGTCAGTTTGTCTATTAACAGGGTTGAACTGCTGAAGAAGGTTGAATTCAGGTCAAGTCTATCAGACACTACAATGGATTGAACATCTATACCAAAGGATATTATGGAGTTATGGAAGTCACTGGGGACAACTCACCCCAGTTTTTTCTGAAGTCTTTCATAACGAGTGTGATCCAGAGCTCATTTGGTTTCAGTACATTTACAAGGTTTTGGATCAGCTCCGAGGTGACAACCTACTCCCAAACAGACATTGTTGTTTAGAACAAGGCTGCTTCCTTCCAATCTGTGTTCTTTGAGAATTTAAATCTGATGGAAAACTAAAATGCTTCAACTGCATCATGAATATAAACAGCACTGATGATGTAAACACAAGCTTTACTGCTAAACAAAGAATTGGAAGCTGGAAAAATTATCTCACTTAACCATTGCTGTAATAGGGACAAATCAAAGAGCTTAACAACAGCACCACTCTGAATTTCTTTGTATCAGTTTCAAAATATTTGTCACTTTTCAGGACCTCTTTGAAATGGTCTTTGATAAAACTGCCCTCACTAGAACTGTTTCTACATTTAATTCCTATGTAAAAGTGTGACTGAAAAATTTCAAGTTCTGTTGAACAGGAAGTTCAGCTTTAAATTTTTTTCAACTTACAACTACAAATATGGAAATGTAGTATCCTTTTGAAAATTATTTTATGTTGTGCTCAGAAAACAGAAGTCAAAGCATCTGACACATTCCAGCCCAATCTCTGCCAAGGCTGGGGCACAGGTTTACCCAATAGGCTCTGTTCCCACCTACATTCAAGGACTGCTCACTGCTCTCATCAGTGTTCTGGTCAAGTGGGTAAATGCTTGAAGCTGTAAACCCAGTCAACCACACACTTTTTTCTTCTACCTGATTTGCAACAAGATGTAGGAAAACACGTAACTACAGAAAGAAGAGACTGAAAAAAACGTACTCAGCTTCAGATAAACTCAACTTCTTTCCAGCCTGTACAGTTTGTTTTAAAGACCATTCTCAATCAGTTGTGCTTCCTGTCTTTTCATCTGGGTTTGTAGGAATCACTGTTTTCTCTCTTCTTGGTTGAGATGCCTATTACCAGCTCTTGCACATTGTTTACATTCATCCCTCTGGATCTACACAGCACTTCCACATTACAAACACACAGCGAAGGTCAGGAAGCCCAAAAAGCAAAGAACATGAACTCAAAAAAGTCTTGGGCAACACAAAGACCTCAAGGGTGTGCTCGAGTCTGTTATGCCTTTAAAGGTACAGAAGTGGAAAAGAGCAGCAATATTGCAAGAATCAGAGGCTGGGTAGGCTGCCAAGGAGCCAGGAAAAGCAGCGAACTGTGAATGGCATTGAAACGAAGAGGGATTGGGAAAAAGAGGCAAACAGACAACAGAGCATGATATAGTGAAAAAATAAAGTTGACCTGGAATGAGGATGGAAGCAAGCTAAGTGTTTTCAAGTAATTTTTTTGGATGAACAACTGTAATTTTGGCAGAATCAACCAAAAGACTGTGTATACTTGGAAGCAGTCTTAGGTAGTTACTGAGTGAACTTATTTACACATCATTAATTGTAAAATAAAAGCCAATTTAAGCACAGTGAGTAACTTTCATAGGCAGTAATGCAAACTCTAGTAAGAAATTTAAACACTGAAATCTTAAAATGTTTTTACCCTAAATTACAGAAGTTTTCTGATAGGATGCAATGAACCAAACTCCCAGTTATGCCATGATAAGAGTTTGACAAACGTAATGTTCAACTTCACACAGTCATATGCAACATCTACAATAAAACAGAACTTAGGGGCTAAGGGATAAAAACATCTATTGCAGCCTTGCAGACTGGCTTGAAAATAAACTGCTTTTTCTAGGGAGAATGGGAAACAAAGAGACAAACCAAAAACCAGCAGAACCTTACACATGATGAAATTTTTGAAGAAGCGTAATAAATGTCCTCTAACTACAAAGTTATTTCAAAATGTTGGGTCACTCTCAGTAAATGTCAATATTCATTTAAACACTGTCAACCTGATTTTTCAGAAGGAGGGAAATATATCTTCACCATCCAAGTCGCTTCCAAAGCAGTGGAACAAGGAACAAATGCTTTGACTGGAGACGAAGCATAGTTCTACTACACGGTATTATTTATCTCCAACTTTACAACTTGTTACTTATTTCCCACAGTTTAATCTCCTCTGCCATAAAAAGTGATTGACAACTGAACTCTTGGCAGAAGGGAATTGCTACAGAACTGCAACTCAGTTACCCAGTTGGAGAAAGCTTTCCTGAATGAGCACAGAGAGTAAGGTATTTGCTAAAATCCTGCTTTTGACCCTGCACAGTAAGGGCATTCAAATCCTCACTTCTTTCCCACCTTTATGTGTTAAAATCTCAGCCTGCTGGCTCCTCTATGAAAAACTACCTAGCTTGTACTTTGCTGTCTCACAAGCTATGATAAATTCCTCTTTCCATTCTATTTCCTTGAAAAACTGGAAACATGGTACTTTAATGCACTGTCTTGTCCCTGAAGCTCTCATGACCAGCAGAAATCCCTTCTGCAGGCTCCAAAATGTTCATTTCTCAAACTCTGACTCCTCACATTCCTGTGATCAAGGCTCCACAACTGTGCAAGCTGAGTTAATATGGGTTCCTACTTTCCTAGACATCCTTCTGCTGTCTTTCCCTCCTTTCCTCCCCATCTGATTCTTGGTTCACATCTTTTCCCCTGCCTCATTACTGTCACCCATCTAAGGAGTACCAAACAATGTCAATCACCTTTCAAACCCCATCCTAAACTTCCCAGCCTCTGGCTTGCTCCCTGCAACTTCCCATTAAATGTAGCTGTATCTGCTAGACTATTAATTCAGTAGCTCTACTTAATATCTATTATCAAAATCTGTATTTCAACTAACAGGGCAACATCGTTTAGTATGGCTACAAATGTGCATTCACAAATACATGAAGACTTTTGATTCTGCTTTAAATATGCAACTCTTTATTTTAAAATCTTTTGTAAAAACAATTTTATATTTAGCAAAGCACCGTTCCCAAATAACATATTATTCAAGTAGTACTAAAATACAAATATTCCTCTAAAGATAGGTGAAAAAACAGTAATTTTTCACTGCAGATGAACAGTGAACATTTTTCACACAGAAGCGAACTGTGCTAAACATTGCATAAAACTGATCTCTTGGTCTATGTTAAAGGAATACAACAGTATCATAATTAATTAAGGTTTGTGACTTTTGCTGTAAAAATTTACTACCTTGCAGACCCAAATGTTTTAGGACTCTGATCCTTCAGACAAGTAAAAATCTGTATTATGGCACTGTACTGATAGGTAGTGAAAACCTATTTTCCTGATGTATTACTGAGATAATTGAGTATTAATTATTTTTGTATAAGAAAAAGCAAAGGATGCAAGCTTTAGCATAATCCCCTCAATACAACAGTGTTGTGAAGATCAGCAACAGATTACCTATGTCCCTCATCAGTTATTCAAATGCTTTTCCAAACCAGCAATTTGAGAGAGACACACTCAATCTCAGGATCTGAAAAGTTCATTTATTACACACCACTCCTAAGAGAAAATGTCCACTGTTTTTATGCAAGCCATTCCTGGCACACAGGAATTCCCCAGTCTTGATGCACCAGAAGTAAATGATATTGATTTTAGTAAGCAAATCATAAAACTACACAGGTGGTGCAGCAGCCAACACTTCAGTGTTCACGTGAAGAGCAGACTGCTCTTAATTACTAATAAAAGTAGAACAGGATTTATGTTACTTATTCTTTATGTGTCATTTAGTCCTTGTAAATGGAATCCATGTATTAACTCCTAACAGTAGTGTGAGACAGGAAAACATTAAAATAAAAGCAACTTGTCAACATGATTAAAAAGAAATACACAGTAAAAAGGCATTCTATCACATTTTAGTTCTTGATATATAATAAAATAAAAAGGAATTGAGAAAAAAAGCTTGGGTTTCCTCTAATTTAAAAAACCCATATATTTTATTTGAACATTATAGATTAAGTTTTATTTTATTTAAAATCTCAACAAACATCATCTCTGCAGATCCATTATGAATGAAGAGCAAGAAGTTTTCAATTCCCTGCATGTGTTCTCAAGTCAGGCTGACATTCACCACACTTCCCATGCAAATTTTGGTTCAGCATGTTTTGAAACTTTTCTGCAGTGACAATTCTCAGTACACAAGGCTGCTTAACCCAACCTGCACAATTCCCTGGCTAAACAAAGAAATCAGAAAGTTACCGACACAGAATCCAATACTTGAGATTTGTCTTTCCAGGTAAAGGCTGAGCAACAGAAATGTTTCCAAGGAGCATTTCAAGATACCATGTTGTAGTATTTTGCCCAGAAGTAACTCTCTCCATGAATCTAATTCAGTAGGGGAGCAGAGGGACAACATCCAGCCAAGGACACCCTAAAGCACAGCTCACCACAGACATTGTAATAATTTTAATAACAACTGTAATAACACCACAGCTGACATAACACTGCTCCAAATCATTAAAATATCTGCAATTCTTAAAACACCTCAGCTCTCCCACTTAAACATTACCTTTTCATGAATTTCTTGTGTAGACTGAGCATCACAAAACGCCACTGTGGCTACATCCTTCAGAATAGGCATTTCTACAGTACAGTCCCTGCCATCCAGCAACGCTACCAAGGGGCGCGGGTGCATGGGCCCGTTCATGATCGGAGGTCGAATGCCTGCAAAGAAACAGACAAGTCTTGTTATTCAGGCCATGCAAATGTCATTAGAAATAGCTTACAGCTAGTCTTGTTTACTCTGATGGCAGAAAAAGATTTCAAGCACTGAAGCTAATAAAACAGGAACAAGTTTACACTCAGCTGTCAACCAAACACAGAAGACTTTACAAAGAAATTCCATGGAGTTTCAGAAGGCTGAACTTTGAAAGATGGATAAAAGCACTGAGGGGATAGTATACTTGTTTTTTAAAGATACATCCTTACAGCACTATTAAGAAGTGTCTGTGCACCTTATTCAACCTTTAGGTTTTGACTGGATTCCACACCTTGCAAGCTCTAAAAAAAGTGAGAAATATCTTGCTCAGGCTTGCAAGAAGAGTGGAGCTTTTGGAATATCATAAGCAACTCAGTGAGGATTTGAGTATTCAATTTACATATATAATGATGATTCTGCAGAGACTAAAATTTAACTTTAAAAAGCCTACACCAGCAAAATTTTCCATTTACTGAGGATCCAGTGTCCGAGTTTACAGGCAAATTGCTGATCTATGTAGGTCTGCTTAGACTTAAAAAGTTTAACCAAACAGTTCTGTATAGCTTAGTCAAACACATCATACTTAATCCACCACTGAAAACTCTTACATAACATGAAAAAAATGTCCCTCTCTAAATCAATGCCACACTCCAAACACTGTGGAGTGACAAAAGTTCACATCAAATATCTGGAAGAAGAAAAATCAGTCCAAACTGAAGACTTAATTTACATCCTCTTTACAGAGTCTGGAAATGAGAAGCAATCCGTAAGATATTTTGAGAGGATCTCTTTAACAATACGGATGCTATAAATACACAGAAGTACTCAGGGGAATAATATTAAACCATTACATTTACAAAAAGTAGTTAAGCACGGGTGGGAAAAAGGACTTCCTGAGGAGATAATGAAAAGTAAAATGAAGAATAAAGTACATGAATATTTTTTCCTCTTTTAAAGTAAGTTTTAAGCATCACAAAGGTAATCAGGGCAGATTATAGCTATTTCTTGTATACAAATTTCAGCATATTTTTGTTGCAGTGTGGATTTTAAAACATTGCTTATTTGCTTGATAATCTAAGTCAGTCCAGCACCAAAGCAAATGACTGAGGCGCCTCAGTTAACTTCTACAAGCAATCCCTACATCTCAAATCCAACCCTGTGTCAGAAAGCAAGTCCTGAAAGACTGGTACCTGCATTTCGAGGGGATGGAAAATCAGTAAAATCCCGAGCTGTACAAAGTATCTGGCGAAGAAAACCAGATTCTCTTCTCTCTGGGAAGAGAGATTTTCACAACTCAACAAAAACAACATGTAACTTCCCCCTGGGAGCAGCCTTGGGTCTGGGGCTGAAGGACAGCTCCAGAGACTGCTGTCCTCACGATGGCCTAGCCTGAACCCAAAAATTCCACTCCTAACCAACTCAGGATAGCCCAGTACTGCTACAATCTGCCATGTAAATTCCTTACCTATTCAAACAGTTACACCTGAAGACAAGAGAACAACAGTCACTACATTTGGCTCTTTTCTTTTCTACTTCCAGCACCTCCCCACATCTGACAAGACCAATGGACTGACTC
This sequence comes from Phainopepla nitens, assembly GCA_013400175.1. Classification (NCBI taxonomy): domain Eukaryota; kingdom Metazoa; phylum Chordata; class Aves; order Passeriformes; family Bombycillidae; genus Phainopepla; species Phainopepla nitens. The sequence goes on from VXBQ01005187.1 coordinate 800,027, forward strand.
TCCAGTACTCTCACCATTTTTCAGATGGGAAAAAATACCCATCAGCAAAATCTTCCATGGAAATTACACTCTGTTGCAAAAACACTCACTCCTAACCTCTACTATGACAGACAAGCTTCGAAATGCTTCTGGTACACGTTATTTCAGTAATGTTCAGCCAACAAATCTAAATGGGAGACATTAATATGTAATTTTTGAGAACTGTGCATCTTGATAGCTCACTACTGATATTTGTTTGAACCAAAAATGGCCACATAACCCTCAGACAGACATTTTCAGTAAATAAACTACAGACTAGTAATGTGGTACAGGACACAAACACTAGAATATACAACATAAAAATACTTAAGTTATTAACGGAAAAATTCTATCCTTTTATGGGGATTTAATTATAAAACTCTACATTAAATTTACTTAAAAACATCCTAGGATAAAGCATGTTACACACTTGTTCACATTTTTTAAAAAATAGTATATATAACAGCATTAATAAAATGCAATTATGTCTGGAAACAAATGCAAAAATGACATTGCAAGATCTCTTCATTTTGTTTAGAGTAACTGTGCTCATTTAACAACTGAAATGTTATGGTCATGGTCTTGTCAATACAGCAAAGCCAGAACTTCAAAATGAATCTGAATGCTAGCTAAAATAAAATTAGAAAAAAAACCCCAAAAAACCAAAACACCAAAACCAACAAACTGAGAACTTTGATACTGAAGTTGATGAAGATGAATGAGGAAAAACATGGAACAGGTGATTCCCTTGGAGCTACAAGTAAAGCACCTCTGTCAACAGCAGAGCACATAGTCCAAACTGAAAAAAGTAGATGAGACTAAAAATTCTTACTTCTGAGAAACACTCTTCTCACTAGAGCGATCTCAAAAAAATCATGAAATGTTACAACGCTAAACAAAGCCCTTTCAGATAATGATTTCTCTAAAATACATAAAGGTGTGGTCTGGTTTTCCCCTCAGGCCTAAGATTTCAACCAAGTTACTTGTGTAACGTTGGTCCTAAGGGGAATGCCAAACCAAGCCCCAGGCACAGGAACAGAAGTCAAAAAACAACCCAAGGACAAACTCTCCCTGAGAGATGTTAAGGCTTTGTTAAGAATCCCCAGAACTCAAATACATTCAGTGACCTTGACCACAAAAACCCTACAAAACTTTGCTTGCCAAAATCCTTTCTGAACTTCAGCACAGACTTCCCGTTGCACAATCTTTCTGCCTAAATATCCTGCCACTGAATGGCAGGCAGTAACTCCCACTTCAGTTAACTTACAGGAACTTCATCGCTGGCAGTCACCATTTAAAGTTCACATTTGGGAAAACATGGCTTCACTATGAATCAGAACCTTTTCAACAAAAAGCTTCTTCTTTTCCACCATTTAGATACGTTCTGCCTGGTTTCTTTATCTAGAAATGTCACACTGCCCCATGCCTTGGGCTTTGCAGGAGACCCTCAGAGAGGCAGCAGAAAGCAATGTGTATTTTAGAGCAGTATTTTCTATGTCTGCATTTACAGTGAATAATGCAACTCTGTGCCAGAGAGAAGTAACTGTAAAGTGGTCAGAAGTGACATTCAACACAACAAACACAAAATTGATTTAAAAAAATAATTTCACTTATCTGGCTTATTTAAGTATTATGGTATAGCATTTCACATCACACAGATAACAAAAATCATACCATCCACCCCCACACCCTATAATCTTTATTATGGGAAAACAATCTCAGTTTATCCTAACTTAAGACTTTCAGGAACCCCTACCAACCTGACATTTCTTAATCTGAGCTTGATTTCCAGGGTCATGAATTCGATTTCTCAATGCTTTACAATCTTCAGTATTCTGAGGCAAAATAGCAGCCTGTCATTCCATCCTCATTTCCATGTCTTTAATTTTTCTTGCAGCCTCCTGTAATCTTGAACCAAAGCTTTTATACTTCTTATCCACTGCAACCTCTGTAGCCTGGATGGTGTTCAAATTTTTACTAAAAATTAAACACAAACAATACATTAAAACAACGTTAAGGGTCTGACTCGTGCTCACAGAAGGCAGGAAACTCAAAGTTAAAGCTTCTCACTGCATCTGTACCCTTCCCCCTATGGCTGCTGGCTTTCCACCACACCTGCTGGGCTGCCACTGGCTATTAACATTCCAGGGAAACCAGTGGAGTGTTAAGACACACACGGCACCTTGCTCAGGACAGCAGGTGTGTTGTAAATACACCTACCGGGAACGGTCGGCACCACTCACACGGCCAAGGCTTTGCCTGGGTGAGCAGGGATCCAGGGACAGGGTGTGACCCCCAAAATCCCCTGCTGGAGGGCCAAGTGCTCCAGAGGGTACCAGAGATGGAGTGAGAAGCCTTAACTCTGAACTTGATGGTTTTGCTGGGTCTAAGTCAGTCCCTTAAGGTTATCTAAATGTATTAAAGAAAAAAACCTAACACTATTAGAACACTAAGAGCTCTAATCCAGCTGTTAGTCTGGGGTTTCTGCCCTGCCCCCATGTGGAAATAATGGAAATAGTGGAAATATCTGGTGGGGAAGCTCTTATCCCTGTAACAGCTACCGTGCCAGTGGCTGCTGGAATTTTTCTAAATTAATACCAGGTATAAGGTGCAGAGACAGACAGAGCAGCTGTCCTTAGGCAGCAGCTATTCACCATGTGGCTCACAGCACAGTGCCTTTGCACAGCTACAGTCTGCACTACCTCTCCTGGAAAAAAGAGCTATCAAAACCTTATTCTAGTCCAGCTCTTATGGAAATAAACCTGGGAACTGAAAAACCAGTTTTCAGCTGCAGAATGTGAGAGGAGGCCAGCCCTGTGAAAAACTGACTGTGGGTCCCACAAACAAAGGGATTAATGAGCTCATCATCCAGCTCTGCAACCAAAACAGGAGTGGAAGGGCCATGCATTATTTTACCTCCACATCTTCGACAGCATGGGGACTTACAAGTGATCAGACCAACCTTAGCACAAGATGTACTTTTTTAAACTTGGAAGAAGCTACCTAAGCAGGGTAGTGTCCTCCTCCCTCCCAAATCCAACCTGCATCTCCTGCTCCTTAAACAGAAGTGCGTTGTTTGTGCTACACTCCAAGGGGGAAGAAGCCAATGCCATAAGGCACACTCAGGACTGCAGTGTAGGAAAGCTCTCCCAGCTCTGACATAATCCAGGCTGTTAAAATGTATTTTAAACTTTTTGTATAACAACCTTTTATGGTACAGATGGACAGTAACTGAAGCAATCGCTCTGCCCAAATATACCAGAGATCTCAAAGTAGGCTGCCATGGTTTACTGACATTAGAAAATGTACTAAAATGCAAAGCTATCAAGATGAATGATGAAAAACGTGATTTTCACATTTTTCTACTGCTGATTAATGTAACACCATTAGGCTGAGGAGTGTCTCATATAAAGCATACATGTTAAAAGTAAAGGACATTGTCAGGTTTGTAGGCCCAAAACTTGACCTACCTTTCATTTCCTTAAATCTGTTTGCAAAGTCCATGTAATTCTTTAAATGTGTTTTTCTTTTTTCAAAACAAATGCTTCAATTCTTTTTTCTGAAAAACACATCAATGCCAAAAAGCACAACACTTATCAGTAACCCTATAATCACAAACCAACAGGCACATGAAATGGAGGAGAGCAACCTGGCAAGAGAGTTTTCCTGTCACTGGGGTTCTTACAAGTATAAAGATTAAATAAGGAAGAAAAATCCCTTGACAATGTCCTTTTTTCAAAGAATTTGTGGTAAAAAGCTTCCTTTATACACTGTAAAACATCAAAGTGATTTACTTTTTTAACAAAATGCAAACTACTGAAAAATCTCATCAATATTTACAAAAACAAGACCTGAAAATGACAGGTTGGACATTCAACTAATTTATAGTCCTGCACACGTAACATGAGACTAACCCCTTTGGCAATTACCTTTATTTTATATTCTTACCTAGGTGTAAATTCAGTGAGAGCTGTCACTTATTTTTCATAAAGACTCACAAAAATTTGCATTATTTCAAAAAATAAATGCTAATATTAATTCAAGGAAGGAATGAGTTGTCAAAACAAACAAAAAATATCCTCCTCATAACACGAACACAGAAGCTGTTATGAATTAGATTTGCCAATATGCACTAATAAAATTCTTAGAAACCCCATATTTAAAAATGTACACTCCTGACCTATGGTGCATTTTTACATCTTGGACTGTTTTGGTGGACTCATTTTTTTTGTGCACCATGAACCCAAGTTCAAGATATTGAGATTCTAGTTAGAACAAAACTCTGAGGGAAATCAATTAGAAGTCAAGTTTAAAATAAACTCAGGTACAAGGATCAGTGAAATGGATGCAAGGAAAAAAAGCATTTATCATCCTTCAGTATTTTGATATTCAGCATATTTAGATGCTGAATATGCAACATAAAAATCTCATGATTCCACCAGAATCTGAGCCAACACTTTTTGCTGCTGCCTTCAAGACAAGCAGGATGCAATTCCCTATGATTTGGGATGCAGGATTGGAGGGAGGCACAGTGAAGAATACTTTTAAATAAAGAACACCAACAAGGGACAAAAAAGTGACAGCCACCCTCTGAAGACTGAATTATGTAGCAGATGAAATTTAATTTCTTTCTTTTCTCATCTCATTTAAATGCTTCTAACTGTATTTCCTAAGATTTTAGGAACCTGTTGCAAGGCTTATTAAAATTTAGAGCAACAATCCCAAGCTGATTTTCAAAATAACAAGATGGACTTCACAGTACACATGCAAAATCAAACTGAGCATAAGCTGCACTTAAAGCACGTGTGGAGCCCCTGTGGAAGTCCCCAAGGCTCAGAGGTCAACGCTGAGCACACTGGGACTTCACTGGAAGCACACAGTGGATGAATACTGCTGCTATCTACGCTTTTTATTTACCTGAACTCAGTAAGAACAAGTCATCTTCCTTCTTTTCTTTTTAATTTGCAAGAGACCAAGAAAAATACAAGTGGTTTCCTGTGCTGTGCTGACCCAGTGATGTGCAGAGCAGGCACACCCGGCCGTATCCTCCTGAGAATTGTGAGGCTGAAAGGAGCCCAGAGCTCTGCAGGAGGCTCACGGCTCTTTCCCTGACACAAAATGTACACCCAACACCAGCCCTGTGTAATTACCACCCTGCTCCACAGCCCTCTGTGCGTGTAAGATTTCTGTACACATCACATCATTATTTCACTACCTGTGAGAAATGAGCCTGGGCACCCAAGCAACCACTACAGCAGACAACACAGCGGCCTCAGCACAAACCATTTGAGACAACTCTCCTGCTTGATTTTCCTTTTTGTACAATCAGAACAAAATAAGCCAATGACTTCTGTTTAGAGAATTCCAAATTTCCCTGCTGTTACTAGGGAATCATGATTCCTCATTACTTTTCCATACTCCCACAGCAAGTAAACTTGCCATCCTCAGGACATTACTCTGACAACCATGAGGACATGGGCTTTAGCTGTGTTTTTTAAGAGTGATCCCTAACCAGTCTTTTTTTTTTTTTTTTAAATCTAGTAATTTTGCTCTTATTTGTCTAACATCTGTCAGTGTGCACACAAAATCCTAAGTGCCTGTCAGGGTACAAAAAAACTAACATCCCACAAGGCACATCTTGAAAGCCTTTGATCAGAAATAATGTTCCATTAAGGAGAAACAAAATAATCTGGCAACATTTTACATAACTACACATATACTTCAAACATCAGTGTGAAGACTGGAAGTATTCCACATCTGTCAAAAAATTATTCAAATTACATATTTGGAGAATGCTGTAAAGATATGCCTAATCTTAACTAATACTTTTCAAAATAAGACAGAAAACAGTATGAATCACACCTATTTAATGTAAAATAAACAAGCAGTAACAGCACTATGGTAAAATGTTTTAATTTTCCACCACCATTTAAAAAGCAAAACAAATGACAGAATTCAGTAACAGCTATATCAAGTACCAAACCCAGAAAGTCTAAGTATCTGCAATAAAACACCCATAAAAACCAATCTTGCAGCAATGTTGTTTTCAAGTAACAGATACATGAAATCAAACTCCAGAGAAAGGTAAAATATTATAAAGGACTGAGCTCTCCTTGGATGTGCAACATCTCAGTGCCTGTGCAGTGAGTATTTACCCGTTCCAAATATTTTTAGATTTATTCAGTAGTAAGTGAAGGAAGGGAGAGGATAAATAAATTGGCATCACTGGAGCCGTCCTAGCTGAGTTCCCTCACATCAATCTCAGCCTCTGAGAAATTCTGGCTAAGGCTGCCAATTCCTGTTAGTTATCCCACAGGTTTTACAGTGAAGGTGGAATGCCCCTGCCCACACACTGCGGCAGAAGCCACAAAAAAACCACTTGGTCACTTACAGGAATCACTGCAGTCAAATTATGACCCAACCAACTTGAGAATTGTGACTCTCAGCAACCACATCTGCCTGCAACTATGGACATGAATCTCCCAGCTACTGATGGGGCAGCTTCTCCAAAATACAGAGCTGAAGGCATGAATCAAGCCTGCATTACAGACATCCTCACAAGGCACCATATGCTGGGTATGTATCAGAATATAGCTCCACTTTCCTCTTCCCCCAGGACAGTGACTAGGGAGCTGGTTGATTATGGCATCCAGGGGGTAACTCACCCTAACAAGCTCCAAAACCCTGGTTTAAAATACAGCTGAGCTTACATTTCAGACCATAAACTTTATTGGTGGGTGGGTGTGACTTTAAAAAAAAAAAAAGGCAGAAAATTCCTGCTGGCAGGAACTGGAAAAACAATCTGTTTCAACAACTGCACTAGGAGCAGAATGATTAACTCCCTGAGCCATTCCAATACAATACAGATCATGCCAAGACTTATTAAAACATTTTCCATGGAAGAAGTGGTACTGGAGATTTTTAGGGCAATACTGAGGATAAATAACACCAGACTAGAAGAGGTTGGCAAAAGAGGGCTGTGCTGCACATGAAGAGCATCAGTGGCCCTTATCCTCACTCCTTTACCCATGGGTTCAATAGAAAGCATGCAACCATTGCCTTTCCATTTTAAATCAAGTTATCAGAACTAGCACCTTGGCTGTGATTTTGCTTAAAGTTCAACAGCCACACTATGTTAATCTAAAGTGTAATTCCCTCAAGGAATGAGTCTTGATGTGCCCATCACATATGTATTTGAACTACGAAGGAAAAAAGAAGAAAACTAATTTTTTTCCTCTCACCCAAAAATTTTACTCTTATAGCAAGTTATTTTATTCCAGCAGGTTTGGGGTTTTTTTGTTTCTTTTGCTTTTAACTACTTGCCTGAGCTGGAAACATGCTTTGGGAGAAAACACCACTTTTTAGCTTTGTCATTACAACTGCTTTCAGAGTATTAATTTCACATTATGTTTTAAAGACACTGCCAAGAATTTATTACAACAAAAAATTTCTGAATGTAGCCTGTGCTAATGGCTACACTCTGTGCTTTTCTCATATTTTAGATGTTGTACAGGATGCTGTCTCTGAGAAAGAAGCCAAATAATCCAAGTGGAGCCCACATCAAAGGCTTCCTTTATTCTGATCCCAAACACTGAAAGCAATTTCTCCAACAGCACACCTGTACTTTGACCCAAGAACGTTAAACTACTACCTGGGACACTCCTTATTTTCCTTATCAAAAAGTCTGAAGATAAGCAAGTGTGGGGCCTTGGATAACAAAATTATTTTCACAAGGTGTTTTTTTGTTGTTTGTTTTTTTTTTCTTGAGGTCACTAGAGCACACTCAGTACTCAGATGACACTAAAAATAACAGTATGGAAATATTTTACATATTGAACACTGACCTCTCCAATTTTTTTTTAACTCATTAACTTCTTTTTTTATTTTGGGAAAGCATCAAATATGATGCACTGTCCTCTCAGCTGAACATCATGATGCTGTGCGTCAGCAATCCTTACAGTGAAACAGCAACAACAAAAAATACCGTGACTTGTTTAGGGATGGGAAGAAGGGAGGAAAGCTGGAAACTTTAAGACAGGCAGCTAAAAACTTTTAAAACCCCAAATATACATATATATACACATATATACATAGTCTACACAGCTGAGATAAGCCTAATTAAAACAGGGCAATTCAACATAGTAGTAAAGATTCTGGTAAATGAGGATAATAAAATCCCTCAGGTTACATTTCATTATGTTCTTCTGAAAACCAAAGCAACTCTAACAAACACTGAACCTTTGCAACGAGCTCCTTAAAGCTTTTTCCCCTCTCCCTCTCTGGTGCCTCTCACAGCCCCTGACCTCTGCTGCTCTCTGTCAATATTAAGAAAATGGCTGATGATAATTACAAACTAGAGAATAGTGTTGTTATAAAACTGAAAAAATTTGGATCATAGTGAAATCGAAATCCTGCACCTCCCACCCAGGGTCCTCTGCAGCTTAAATAAATAGCTTTTTCTGAAAAGATACTCATTTTGAAGGTAAGCAAACAGGATGTGTAAAAAATGACAAATTCACTGAGAACCAGCCAGTAATAACAGTTAAAGTGCCAAAAATAACAGGCAGTTTAAGGCAAAAGCTGGGTTTATGCTATCATGTTACATTTAATCATAATATAACCAAAGCACATGATGTAAGAGAGCTGTTCTACTGAGCTTTTCTTTAAGTAGAAATTTGAGTTTCAATTACAAAGGCTCTGGTCTCAACATCACAGTTAAAGCTGCACAGAAAACCAGTTCAAATTGGGAGTTATTTCCACGACTTGATGAGGGAAGCAAAATATTTCTTCCCACCCATACCACGTGCTGAAGGGGTTCAGGGAAGGTTTTTGAATGTTTCAAGACCTTTCTGATGGTGAAAAGCCAGCAGTGTTTAAAGATGACCTATATTTGCATTTTTTTGCTAGGCTTTATAGTTTCTTTTAGTCTCCTCAGTGTAACCATTTTCAACTTGAAGAGTCCGTTCACATGCACTAAAATGCTTTGCAGATCATTATAAATTTTTCAGGGCACAAATCATGTTCTGTCTCTGTAAATTGCATAAAACATTTATCAATGCTAAAAAAAAAATCAGTTACAGGGGAAGTATTATAAAAGGAATTATTGAATCCATTATTAAGAGATAGAGACTCTTAAGACAAAAGAGTACTCATCATTCTCGACATGGATTTCTTGCCACGTTCTCTTTCTGACTGTATTTTTGGTGTGATCGAGCGCTTGTATTTTGGAAAATGCATTCACTATTACATTTCTCTGTAAACACAGTTAACATGACAGTTCATGGTTTTATTCCAGCCTGTGTGGTTTAGCATAAAAACAAACTTGCTCCAGCTCGTGTGTCCGCCAATGTGCAGGCAGAGACATTTACAAAATCTGCCCACGGCACATCTGTGCGTCACACAAATGTCATCTCCCCCTCTCACAGTGACAGCCTTAGACTTCTGCAGTGACACACTTTGTGAAAAACAGACCACTACAGAAAATGGACCCCTTCTGAAACAAAATATAGACTGACAACAGTCAGAGAAGCAACTACAGTGGTCTGGTTTCCATTCAATTGGACGTAGTAAAAAAATCCCCAAATAAGAAATCTTACTCTAGGATTTTTCTGTGGTTTTGAAACCAGAAGCAGGAGGGATGTCAGCAGCAGGATAAACAGCAGCGTGCTGAAAGGCTGCAGGAGCACTCTATTTCTGCAAGCCAACAGGAAACACATTACTTGCAATTTTATCATTCAAAGATAATCAAACCATCACTGAGTTCATGCAAAGTAAACTTGAAACTCATTCTGTTGTTCAGAGAGTGGACATGGCATAGGGAAAGATGCTGGAAAACGAGTTTATCTGCTTCCTACTGGCTGTGATTTCTGAAAAATTGGGACAAAATGACAGCTGAGAGCTTCCCCAGCAATATAACAGCAACCAGGTAACTCCCAGAAACCAAGAAACCATTATGACTATTTTCCAGAACATCACAGAAGAACATGAAGCTTGAACCCTTGAACCTGGGATTGAGACAGAGTAACAGGTCTTCATAACACATTATTTGCCCTATTTTCTGGATATAAAGCAAACCAAATTCGTGCAGGTGTATCACTGCAGAAGTAAAAAACCAGAAGTTATTACCTCTGCTCCCTAACTTTGGTTACAGCCACTCTCCTTTTGCTTATTAGGTATTTTGACAGCACAATTATTTCAGAAGAAACCGTAGCTTTTAGAACATTTTCATGAATCTTTTCATTCGCTCTGTCCCTCTGGGTCAGGACTGTCACCCCAGTTACAAAAGGAAGATGAAAAACAAGTGCTGAGAATAACAAATGAAATCTGAAAAATAACTCTTTGTGATAAAAATTGTACATCCATGCAGAGCCCAGATGAGAGTAATTTATTTCATCTGCACTGTAAACCAGATTAAAATAAGGTACATTCAACCAGTGATTAAACAGGTGCTGGTCAATGAAGTAAATGCTTTAGGAATAAACTCCACCTGTGTTGGTTTTTTTTTTTTTTTTTGAATAATGAATTAGCCTTATTTCCTTATAAAGTCTACACCATCACAATACATTGTGAAATGTGACCCTTGGGCTGAGATAAAATTTCCATTTAATCAGACCTATACATCCCTTAAAGCTTATGTTGAATACATCACATAAAGATAATTAAACTTTTACGTCAAAAATATTTAAAAGACAACACAAATAGCAGCTTAATTCTCCGGGAGGTCTGACAAGGACCCACAGCAGAATATGAGAGAGCCTTCCACCAAACAAGAAGTCTTTGATTCCAGCGAGTAGTCTACCCACCTCTGGATAAATGAATTTGAGAAGAGACACCAGCCACATTCATCATCTGGTTAAAGAATGAAAAATACATAAGAGGAGGCTGTGCTGGTTACTGAAAGTTTAGTTCCAGGAAGAATATAAAAGAAGAATTCAATCTACACCAGCAACATTACAATTCAGTATGGGGATTAACTGAATTGACAGTGGGAGTTTTATCCTCAGCGTGGTTCTCTGCAGCCCTTCCTGGGCCAGGAGTGCCAATCAGGCATTGCAGGGAGGGATGGGGAGGGAAAAAAATCAGTTTAGTGCATCCTGTCACAAGTGACTCTGCAGTACACCCAGACTGGTGTGGGACCCATTTTTTCACCAGATGTGTTGAGAGAATGAGGGTGGGGGGTTGAAGGGAGGAAGGAATGGTTTTTTTCTGCACGATGAGATACTGTCACACAGGAAGCGTCAAGGCCCAACCTTTTTTCACAGCTGCATTATGATTAGTGAAAATCTGGTCTGTAAACTGCTGTAAAAAGCCCTCATCTGCTATACTAAACTCTCTCCACCTCCAAAAAAACCACTGGCAAGTAACTACAAGAAAGCTCTCACGTTTCGGTGGAAGGGTTTGGCATGAAGCGAAATCTTTCTTTTCCACCAAAGTTATTTAAAGAAAATATGAAATGCAAAAATATTGGGGTTGCACCTAGAGGGATTGGTTTGTTTTCTTTTATAGTTATTTTTTTTAAACTGTCCAGAGGGAATGAGCAATATGGTTGCTGAGTAATGCCATGACATTCGTAACACAGAAGTGGCATGAATAAAATATTTCTAACCTGCAGATCTGTAGTGCTTCCACTGAAATTTGTTAAATGCTGCACAGACTTATGGCTTTGAAATTGAACTGTGTGTACTTTAACGTAGAGAATAAAGAAAGAGCAGCTCAGTACTACACCCTAACTGGCCAGATGAACTGATTGTTTATTAAACCTGTAAAATGGAGTTATGAGCAGTACAAGTTCAATTTATTTGTTTTGCACACTCCCTAATAAATGGTTAGTGGAACAAAGTGTCTAAAGCCTGGAACAGGATGGAGGAGAATGAGATAAAGTACATGAACTCAAACCTTATTTTTATTCTGCATATTGAATCTGTACAAATCTCTTCAGACAAAGCTCTGGAGCAGTTAGGAATGAGATTAAATCTCACCCCAAAGAACTTGAAAGCAACTACACTGGAAACAGAAACTGTGCAACTGCTTATACCAGATCTGAAATTAGATAGTTATCAATAGTTAAAATGGTATTTATTCAGAGTTCCACATCTCTATAAATGTGAACAAATACTAATAGCCTCACTACTCTCTAGAGATGTGTGATAGTAGTACCTGTCTTTGTCCAAGCAGCAGTCACTGCAGGACACCATCATAGCACCATGAATCCTGCTCCAATAACTATAAAAGAAGCCCAGAACACGACTTCTGCCAGTATCAAGGCATTTCAGGAACTTCAAACTCCACTAACTAAAATCACAAAAGAGGAATGAAAATATTCCCTTACTTCTGTCAGTACTGATCAAAGCAAATCGCTAACTTTGTGCCCAGTGAAATGCAGTGAACTCCTGAAAGAAAACAGGGCATTCTGCCAATATTAAAAAAAAACACGAGGAGCAATGTCAATAAATACACTAACGAAACAAAAACTGGGTGGTGTCGTTCTGCATTATCAAGAAGTGTTGGGTACTATCTGAGCTGAAACTAAGTTTTGGTGCTAGTCTTTGTTTCACTGATTCTGCCAAGTTATATGTATAAAAAAGACTTAGATGAAGTACTGTCCTTCTAATACACTGCACATGACGCAGTAATTTTCTTTTTTTCTTCTTTTAACAGTACGTTTTTCCCTGTAAGACAGAAGGCAAGATAATTTACATTGCATCAGAAAGCATGCACGTATTAATGATGGGGAATGATGAAGAACATAAATAGTTTCCATTTTCACATCCAAAAACAAGTACCTGCAAATTAATGCTAAAAGCAACTGGCCTATAAAGGAGCCTTGTTTCCATGCCAACTGATCACAGAAAGACATAATTCAACAAAAAATGAGTAACCTACAAAACAAGAAAATAAAGAGCAAGTAGAAGTGCTGGAAATCAAGATCCTGACCATACCCAACTATTTTACAAGAATAACACAGAACACAACAATTAAATTGCAATTTAAGATGTGAATGGTGTGCAGCTAATGGCACTTCATCATTACAATACTTCTAAAAGCTGTCAGTCACTAGTCAAGAAAAGCAGAATCCAGAACACTTCTATTAAGGAGGAGGGAACATTTGTACAATTCTTATGGAGGTTTCACAGTTGGTGGACACAAAAGCACCAAGTTACTTTTCAGTGCACATCTTCCATTAGGATTTTAATTTTTTCTCCTTAAGGCCTTGCTTTGTACCTCACTCACAGAGCTGTTCTGGGGTCCTGCAGTGAGTCAGCAGAGCAAGGCTGTTGCTACCTGAGTGTTCATTGCAAAATCAGGCACATTAGGAATGAGCAGATATGTATCTGCACACAAGCAGCTCACATGGCCATGTGCATGTATTTATCTGATATAATTAAATTTTTCGATGTGTATGAGCAAAATTCAACTTCACAGCTGATAAAACCATGCTACCACTAACTGTACTACAGCAAACAAGTAAGTTAATAAATAAAGCTCATAAATAAAATGATGGGATATACAGTCCACACATGTCAATTTCTATACGGACAAACCAGACTTAATTTAAGCAAGGAAATTTAGAAATAATGAATTGACAAAAATGCTACTGATCTAAAAATAACTAGTTCCAAGATACTGACATTTACATGCAATAAAACTAGCAGTTTGAGTATATGTTCTTTAAACCTCAAGAAATTAATAACTCCAACTAAAAGGTCCATAAACCCTGTGTTCTAAATGAATACAAACTGAAGACAGGACAATAAATTTCCATTTCTTAGGACGTCTTTATTATATCAAGCAACAGTGCTTTTCTTCCTACTTAGCCCTTAAGAACATATTAAAAAGTCACTAGAGGTTTAAAACAGATAAAAAATTATGATTACAGAACTGGAAGTTGGAAACACCACCACTAATGCATTTCAGTCCATTTGTATTTTACTGTTTGGTTGATTTTGCATGAGTAGAGAACAGAAAATTGCAAGTGCTTGTATCCACCTAACTGACTTCATACTTATGTGAACACAGAGGCTACAGGACAATGGGCCTAAACCTGCAGGGAAAAATGCAAAGTTCACAGGAAATGATCTTTAGTTTCATTTACAAGCCTCAGTCTGCAAAGGGACTTCAATGACATCAGTGGATGAAAAGAAAATAATTATACAGCCATGTTCCAGCTTATCCAGATAGCATGAAAGATTAAGGGTTTCAGACTTTCTTCCTCTGTCTATTCAGACTTTACTAAGAACTGAATTTTTAGATGTGACAGTTGCTTGCTGCCCTTTTAAACAGGCATTGATTTTTCTAGGAAAAGCTTTGCCCTTTAAGGGTAAAATGTATATATATATTCTAGCAGAAAAGATCTAAGCTGAAAAGTTTTTAAGTCACCAAGATGCCTTTTTATATTTTTTTTAAATAAAACCCATGCTTACATCACAGCTCAGAAAACTATAAAATAAGCATTCAGCATCCCTGAAATTTTTTTAGGTGTCACTGCATTTCTCCAACCTTTCCCTAAGGCTGGCCACAGCCAACTGCGTTTCTACAGTTCTTGTACAAGCTGAAAAATGACAATTCAGCTGTGTGAGAGGCCAGGATTTCTGCATCTTTCTTGATTAAAAACTACTGCTTTTAGACTCATACACTAAATTCCCGTGTGGGATCCTTAACAACAACAACAACAAAAACCCTAATAAAAAGAAAAATCTACACACAGGCTCAAGACACAGTGACTATTCCCAACTGATAAAACTCCGTATGTAAAGTCACAATAACCTTTGTGGCATGCCAACTCTTCAGAAACTCCTCCAGCACAAAGATATGAATTCCAATAGGGAAAAACGTATTTTAATAAATCCCTATCAACGTGTAATATTACGGAAAACAGCAGCAAATGAATGCTGCCTGTGCTGTGGCTGGCTGACAGTACCTGCACTCCTGACTCCACACTTCCCTGACAATTAATTCCTGCTATGTTTTGGAAGACCAGGAGTGGCAAAGCCGAGTAAGATGAAAGGTCAGTTCAGCTTCTCACACCTTCACCTCTTTTTATCTATTGTCAAAGAATCTCTTCTGTTCTACAAACACCTTTCTATTTTTTGGAGCCTTTGGAAAGTCAGTTTTATACTGATGAGATCGTTTCACTACCATGGATGAAATCATCCACAGAGTGCATGGATTTTTCACACAGCACTGCCTTGGGCAAGATCTTACAAGGCAACAGAGCAGAAGACTCCATGTTATTTAAATATGAAGAGAAGAACCATAATGAAATAAAGAAAAAATAAATCATTTTCAACAGAGCAACAACTGAAAGGGCAAACAGCAGCAATTTCATGTGCAGCAACACTTCTTAGCCTTGGCCAGCACTGTCTGTTTATATAACTGAAAGAAAGAATGCTGCCCTGAACTTGCCCATTATCCCACAGAAAAGGTATTGTGGGAATGTTAGCTTTTACCTGGCTAACTTCCAGATGCTGGCAGGAAAAAAATGCCCTTTTAAAATTTTAGTCAACTGAAAAATACTCCACATTTTTCACATTTTGCAATTATTCCAAGTTATGTATAAACTAACATAGGCCTTGATCTAAATCCATAGAAAATTATCATAATGAGATGATGGACTGCTGTGCAAAAAAAGAACTTGAGGGGTCTCTCAGCCAAGCCAAACAGCCAGTACTGTATTTCTCAAACCACAGCAGCTTTGCTGAAAGCAGGCACATTTCTAGAATAGCAGAAATGTTTGCAATGTCCATAAGAGCACTGGCCGGGCAATGAGAGCAGGAACTAAAAAAAGTGCCATCCCAATTTCAGGAATGCACCCGATGCTGTGATGCTGAGCGGGCAACATGTGACCAAGATGTTGTTTGAAGCCTACAGTCTGTCATACAGTCAAAGAGAGAGAAATGCATCTTGCTATGCATTTAATATCTGCATGGGACCCAGGACAGAAACTGCAGCACAGAAGAATCATAGAATCGTTTAGACTGGAAAAGACCTGCAAGATCATAAGTCCACCCTGACACTGCCAAGGCCACCACTAAACCATGCTCCCAAGTGGCACATCTACAGGTCTTTAAAGTATCTCCACAGACACCACTGCCCTGGGCAGGCTGTTTCAATGCTTGACAACCCCTTCTGTGAAGAGATTTTTCCTAATATCCAGTCTAAACCTTATCACATAGCTGTAAAGATAAGTAAGGTCTCCCCTCAGCCTCCTTTTCTCCAGGGTAAACAACTGGACACACTTCAGCACCTCAATGTCTTTTCTGTAGTGAGGGGCCCACAGAAACAAAGGATGCAAGGTGTGGCCTCACCAGTGCTGAGTACACAGGGACAATCAGCACCCTGGTCCTGCTGGCCACACTACTGCTGACACAGCCCCAGATGCCACTGGCCTTGGCCACCTGGGCACACTGTGGCTCATGTTTGGCCACTGTTGACCAGCACCCCCAGGTCCTTTCCCAATGGGCACTTTTCCCCCACTCTGCCCCCAGCCCGGAGCCGCAGGAGGTTGTTGTGACTCAAGGGCAGGACCCAGCACTCGGCCTTTGTGAATGTCAGACTGACAGATCCACCCTGCCCAGAGCCCTCGTGTCCTCCAGCAGGTCAACACTCACACCCAACTCAGTGTCATCTGAGGGCTTGTAGAGAGTGCCCTCAGTCCCTTCACCCCTTCCTGTCATCAGGAAGAATATTAAATGGAACTGGAGAGAACCAAGCACAGTAACTGTGGACTTGAGAAGACCCCAACACGAAATGAGCAAAAATCCCCTTTCTGCTTTAAACAGAAGGCATTTTTCTTGCTCTTTTCCATCTGGCACTTCAAGTAGCTGTCTTTACTTAACAGTCATCTTGAAGTTTTTAATAAGTCGTACAACGTGCAAACTCAAACTGAAAGAAATTATCCCTTGCTTCTTCTCCTCCCAAGTTCAACTGTTAAGTAAAAATAGCTCGCAATCATGTCTCTGCTCCAAGCCTCTGCAGCCCAGCAGGAGCAAGGCTGCTGGCTGCTGACACCATCCCCATATTGCAGTGCACAGCACATGGAACTGCAGCCTCCTCACTCACCAGTCCTCTGCTGCTTCATTTGCATGCGTGTCCTGTCGAGCTAATTGGCAAAATGCAACTTCCTGATTCAAACATACAGGAGGTGTTCTCGCTGCTCGAAGAGGAAGAGCTTTAATGGTGGAAATTACATTTTTAATTTGGAAAATGCAAGCCCTTCAGTCACAGCAGAATGGTTTGCATGGCGTTGTGTTCAGTCAAGCCACAGGTTGTCTTCTTAATAAGTGCATTTACCTTAAGCCAGGTCCCAAATGAAAGCTCACTGCCTCCCAAACTATTTCCATGTGATAAAACAAGACACAAAAAAGATCAAGCAAGCACCTATTCAGAGCACTAATAACTAAAATATCCTACTCTAATTCGGTGCCATTTCCAACAGACCCCAGGGTCCTTTCCCAGGTAAGCTCAGCATCATTTGCATGCACAGAATGCAGGGTAGGGCTGGGCACAGAAAAATTAAGTGAATTATCCCAGGTCACTTCTGAGGCTTCTCACAATAGTGACAGAACCACCATGACCACCTGGGCCATTCCACAGTCATTTGGGACATCTGCTACCACTGCCATCTCTGCTCCCCTCTCTCTTCCAATTCCCCTGGCAATAATTAGACCACATTTGCCTTGAAAGTCAAACCTGCACTTGAATTCAGCATTCAACTAAGATTTTTAGTAATCAGAAACTTTTACAACAAAAAAAACCCCCACACAAAAAAAAAAAAAAAAAAAATCACAAAAACCCCCCCACCCTCCCCCCCCCCAAAAAAAAAAACAAACAAAAAAACCTCCACACTTCAGGAAGGTGATTCAGTTCTCATGTAGGACATTAAATTCCTAACACAGGTCCTTCAGTGATGTTCCTTTTATAGAGAGGTACAAATCCCACACAAAGCAGCTGTATTTATGCTCAAGTGTGGTTCAAAACTAGAACACACATGCCTAACAATGTCACTGCAAAGTACAAAGTAATTTGCTTTTCCTGATTTCTAAGTATCTTAATGCAAATGTGAAATAAGCTTAGTACACTTATTCCCACTTTACTTACTTAAAAAAGAGTTCAAACAGGCTTGCACTACCTTAACTAACTTGATTTAAAAATCATGCTTAAGTAAATGCAAGCAGTTTCCCATATATTCTATGGCTTATCCATGGACTCCTTCTTTCACTAAGCACTCCTGTGATCAAAGACATCTTACATGTAACAGGTGATGTTATTTACTATTTATAAAAACAACCACTGTTTAATCTTCTTTTTAGAATTAGTCTTCTAAAATGAAAACTAATTTTTATTAATTCTCTTTGAAAATCTGAGAGAGAAGTAGATGATTTTGGACATCATTCTTTCCTGTGCAAAAAAAGAAATAGCCCCCCCTGCCAATAAATCTTTAGGGCACTTCAATAGCTGCTGGAATTGTGTAAACCACACTTTGGAATATTCATCATTTCTATGAGAGAGTATCCCCAGGACACTAAAAAACCCCAAACTTTATTTTCAATTTATTGGGAGGTATTTTTTTTTCCCTTTGACTGTGTATCTAAGAAAATAGTTTCTGTTTATGTATTTTTACCAGATTTTTTAATGTGTTTCTTTTTCTTAAACAAAGCCACAAAGTTCAGAAAAATCACTAAAATAATTTAATAGACATAAAAAACAGTTCACAGGGAAGATAGCAAAGGCAGCAAAGTTATGAAAATCAATGCAAAACTGCAATATTCACAGTACTTCAAGTTCTCAATTATTTGCTCCGTGCAAGACACTCTTTTGTTCTTTCTTTATTCACAGGACTAAGAAAATAAGACTCATGATTTTGGAGAGTTCCCATAATCCTGAGTCTTTCAACTGAGTGGCAGAACTCGTTCCTCAACTGCAAGTACTGAAACAAACCAATCTTGGAACAGAATTTTAGTGGAAGTGTTATCCTGCAATAACTCAGGTTTAGTGTGGAGGAGGCAGCCAGAATCCTTTTGATTTGTGGGCCCACTCCAACTCCCATCGATACCAGCCAGAAGCTGAATAATTCAAGGTCCTGCAGGATCCAAATCGGCTAAGACAGGAAAAGTTGTGCCTGCAGCTTGCTGTCCTCCTAATTCTAAAAACTTTTTCTATGTTTTTCTCTAAGGAGATGGTTCTCACTGCTGAATACACAATGCTGGTTTTGAATTTTAGATGGCTGCAGGGTGGTCACCAGACAAATGCCAAGAGTATTTGCACACCTCTCTATTTACAGTAAGAAGGAAAATCATCTGGATTCAAGGATTCAAAACACGAGACCTTTTGAATAAAGACATGGTAAGAAAAAGCCTTGAACAGAAGTCTACCAAATACAAACAACATACATAACCAGACCCAAAAGGCAATGTCTTGTGAAACCTTTCAAAATCATACAATAGTATGGGAATTAAGTAAACTTGAAACTCCCCTGCAATACTCTTGCCATAGCTAATTTGTGATTTCCTGTACTCTCAGTACTAACAGCACAATGGAGCCTCTATTGTGGGCCTCCTCCCACAAGCTTTTAAAAAATGCAAGACATTCTTTTTATCTAGACTGGCGTGGCTAAAATACATCGAGCTCTACAAAGATACATGGTCATTTTAGACGCTGCTTCTGCTCATAAAAATAAGAAATAAAAACGTGCTGCCTGTGGTGCTGAGTTTAAAGTTCACAAAGGAGTAGTGCTGTGGTGGCTTAACTGCTGACCACGGATCTCAGGCAGGGCAGATGAAGGAAGGCCACTTGAGTTTCAGGGTAACAAGAGAAGATTCCACATTGAGAACTCTCAGCAAATTCAACATAATTCAAATCAGCTTTGAGAGCCTCCCAGGAGCTGAAAAAAAAGAGTGAAAATTTGACAGAATTCATGGGATAAAGCAATTGCAGTATTCACTGCAAATCTTGATTGATGGTGAAGGTAGTAAGTCCTTTAGGTGCAAGTAACTAGTTTATGGAGGTACTAAAAATTGATATAGCATACTTTTTATCTTAAAGGATCCTGAAAGCTAACACAAACCAACCAAAATGAACCAGACTTTCTGCTGGGACAGGTTGGGAAAAAAAGCACAACCAGCACAGACAGACTTTCAGCAAGCAGGAGAAAATTCGGTGGGGATGCAAAATAAAACCTAAAATGCTGCAGTGGCTTGGATCAGCAGCTTAATGACCTTTCTTAGTCAAAAAATAATGTGTTAAAATGGAATTAGCTGCCCAGTTCCAGTCAGCATGGGAACACACACACACAACACTGAATTACTGAAGATCCCTTCTCAGTAACCCTGATTATATGAATGGGAGAATCAACAACATGAGAAAGGCTGTGATACACATTAATACTGTTCACTGAAGCACCAGACACACATTAAGATGGTTGGTAGACCACAAATGTGAAAACGCTCATTACCCGGTTGAAAATAAACAGTTTAACATATCTGGTACAACACATTAAAGTGAAAAAATATTTAAGTATCAGTTTAAGAGTTTGGAGACGGGCTTGTGGTTATCTCTGCTAAACACTTTTGTCCTGCATGACTCTGCAAAGACTGAAGCTACGCACTCAGTAAGAGACAAACTGACTGCAACCATCTAATGAAATTTGACTCATCTGGGAATTTTGATTAAGAGCTCCACACCACTGTTTCTGCTAAGCCACACATTTTTCTTGCAGGATTGAGAGTGCTGCAAATATGCAGAAAGCAACGTCAATTTTGGACTGTTTGGCTTAAAATAGAAGGTTAATTCTGAAAATCCATATTCAGGTAAAAATACCACAGAAGCTGATGGAACCTTTGCAATTATAAATTAAAGGCACAGGGATCTGCATCAATGGCACAGTCATTACTGTCTGTCAGCCCCCAGCAGCACCTCTTGCCGACTGTAAGGCTGACTAAGAGCTGCCTGGGGCAGCTCTCTCTTCCTACAAACCCTCCTGCACATCAGCCCAATCCAACTGGAGAGCACACATCCTGGTACAGCTCCTTTCTGGCTCATTCTCTCAACTTCTGACTCACCCAAGGGCTATGATGACATTTTGCAGAGTGAAAAAAAATCTATGTGTAGCAGCAGATGATGAAAATCCCCTGCAGTGCTGCTCCTCTCCTGGCTCTTTTCTGACTCTGCCTGGCCAGTGCACTGTCCGAGCACGCTGCAGGACAGCCCACTGGCCATCCCTCTGCCTGGCCAGGCACACAGGGCTTCAGGGCACACGCTGCACGCTCCTGCCAGAGGACAGGAATACAGCAGGGACAGCCTTGGAGAGTCCCACTTGCCATTCCTGCTGTCATCACGTGGCAGCCACGGGCTAATTCCTATTGATCATGTTTGGAGGGTGGGAGAGAAGAACAATCTGCCACATGGCAGCAGCAACAGCAGCGAGCTCGGTTTCCAGAGGCTCTGACATGAGCAAAACTGAAAGCAGGACCACTCTCTCCTGCAGCCCCAAGAGCTCAGCTTTCCTAAACCACTATGTGCTGTGGATAGACCCTGCCACGACTGCTCAAGAACCTGTGGGTGAGAGCCCACGTCCCTTGTGCACAAAACCAGACACATTCAGGTGAACATGCACAACGCTGGGCTGCCCACCGCGGCTTCCCCAGCTACGGCCATTTCTCACTTCACAAGGTCACGCGTGAACCGAGCGCAGCAGGTGCCAAAGCAAAGCCTGCTTTGAAAGGCAGCAAAAGTCACGCTCTTGTCATGTCCTGCATAGCAGTGTGAGAATTCATTGCTATTAAAGCTTTCAGCACATCCTGCCGGGACAGAACACCCACCCCTCCCATCGCAGGGTGTGCCCGCGTCCCACAGCAGAAGATGGAATCTATCAAAAAATATTGGTGCTGTTCAGGAAGACCATTAGAGCACATCCAACAATAGAGTTTGGGCTGCACACAGGAATCTGGAACTGTGACTCAAGTCAAGTAAGAAATGTTTGCCTGCTTCCTTCCTTTTTTTTTTCTTGTGAGCTGGCATCAGAGCTCCCCTAAATAGAGCAAAAGGAGAGGAGGGATAACGTGGTGAGCTCTGGCACACACACAGGCAGAAAGCATGAACAACTTTCCCTGCAGACTTATGTAACTTTGCTGGAGGTGACACAACTCGCTGAAGGGTGGTTTAGGCACAGATAAGGGACATCCACTGACCTGTAAATAGAACTGTCAAAATATGCCTTAAAATACCTCACGTAAAGCAAAATTATATAATCACATTACCTCGTGCTTTAATTCTGAGACAACAAAGGTTTCATATGCAACAGAAGTAAAAGCTTTCTATTAATACCTCAACTTCAGAATTAGCTGAACAATTGTCCCCAGTCCCCGGGGTCAGTTTTTTCTGCTTTCTGCACAGAATCCCTTCTGGCTGACTACCCTGGCAGGTATACTGCAAGGAAGTTCCTCTAAAAGCCCCTTGAAAAAGGCAAGTATAAAAAAAGATGAAAATGCAAGGATGAGCAACAGCCGTCCAAAATAAATACCAGCACGAAATATGCTATTGTATTAACTACACTTAGTTCAAAGTAAAAAAAAAAAAAAAAAAAATCAAACATTGTCAATTTTCAATTACGTTGATTAGACACAAACTGGATAATTAGTAAATAGAATAATAATATAGGAAACACGATATGTTTGAAATGAAGTGACAAAAATATTCCAGAAGAGAGAACAAGCTAATTCATAATCTTCCTCAAAAAATAATTACTCATTCTGCTATAGCAAACAAACACTTTACGCTTTGCACATCAAAAACCAATTAACCTATTCGTCTAAGGCACAGGATGTTTTTCAGGAGAGGTTCTTTTAAGCGATTTCTTTTTTTTGGCGTTTAATTTTACCATGTAAATTTAATTTTTTTTTTTTTTTAGTTATTATTTCATTACTGCTGGAACATCTGTAGGGGTAAAGACCCAGATTAAGGCAGGCATCCATCCCTGGGCTGTCTTCAGAGGGCAGAGCCTGCAGGTGGGGCTGGGGAATCCAGATCCAGACCCTCCCATCTCCACGCGCCACAGACCGCAGCTATCGGGTGGCACAAAGTAGAGGACCCAAGAACGATCTCCTGTTCCTCAAGGAACCAGATACTCCTCTGGTCATGTCCAAAAACAATCTGAAGTTTTTCCCCACTTCAACCACCAAACCAAAGCTGAACACCAAAGGGCCCCAAGAGTGCCAAAAACATCTAATCTGGGAGCTCTCGGCGCCTTTTTCGCGTTATGAACAATCTGGGATGCTCGCTCTGCTTCCCCTCCCCACAGCACCACGACACAAGGCCACACACCAGCTTCACTCAGCCAACACTCGGATGCTGCCAGATTCCCAAACCACTCCTGATCACGTTAATTATTTGGAGAGATGGGCTGAGGATTACTGTGCACTGGAAAAGATCCTGTTGCAATCACAGCTCAGATTCTGAACCGCCCGCCACAACTGGAAGCGCCGCCGCACTTCTCCAGCTCTCCCAGAGGAGTACTGGTAAGGGAGCAAAGGGTTACATTTCATCAGGAAATGTTCATTTTAGATTTATCTGCAATGCATGCTTTCCTGATCAACTCACAGATTAAAACGAATCATCATCTTTGCTCTTGAGGCAATAGGGGAGAAAAGAGACCCAAAACTACAGCTGGGAATTTGTCTTCCCGAACTGTAAATCCATTGCTCTGCTGTCTAGGAGTGAGAAAGCATGTGCAGCTGAGGAACTAAGGCTAAAGGGCTCTGTACTACAACTTTTATCCTCACCTTAAATTTTAGGACATGTATTAAAAGTGTAACTTCATCTCTATTCTCACACTAAATAAATAATTATGAGGCCAGGAGGTGAGGGAGCCTCAGAGGAGGCTGCTACGCTGCTGCACTGCCAACTGCTCTGGGATTTGAAAGCTTGACACATGCTGGAGTATCACCTCATCAATGTTCCCAGCTGGCTTGGGAGGCAAAAACCTGACTACTGCTCTTAAAGGCGGGTCTCTCACACACGAGCAGCCAAGTGCTCCAGATAAGCTTCAAGAAATACAGTTATAACAAATGCGCGGTACATAAATCAAAACAAAATGGCAACAAACACTTTCAGCCCAAAACATCAGCACGGTTCTAAGTTTAGTGTTGTATTTCATATAAGCAAATTAAAGATCACGCGGCTTCTCAGCATCTTTGCTCAAAAGACATTAAAAATCTGTGCCCTTCCACACACTTACTGCTGTTCAAACTGTTTTCTGGTAAAATAAGCTTTTTTACTTTTTTTTTTTTCATATTTACAGTATTCACGTAAAAAAAGGTACTTTGGGAGAACGTCAGTTTTCTCCCCAAAAGCCATGACCCAGCCTAGTCAGTGATCTACAGTAGATGTTCTTATTTCACAACGAGGAATTGACTTTATGTTTCAAAACGTTGGCAAGTGCACTACTGTATCTGTATGATAACACTTCACAGTAGGCAGCCCAATCCTAATCTCTCGGATCACACTTTTGGCTAAGAGCTGCAACCCCCTCTGTTTACACTGCAAATAAAACAATACCTCTCAGAAACCGAGAGATTAATAAATTGAAGGATCACACATTTTTAACAAAGGGCAGACACTATTTTATCTTTATGATGCAGAAGAACAAGTCAAGAGGTAACCAAACTGACAAGCATAAGGGCACTTGTAATTTGTTTTATCCTGCTATCAGAACTCCACAGGATGACAAAGTAGCACAGCATATACAATATTTACGACGAGGAGCTTGCTACACATAGTGCACCAGAATCGACATTCTTGCACGCTCCAGCTATTCCTTAACTACATATGACAACACTCAACTGCAACATCCACAAAGGTGACTGGAGCAGTTTCATTTCAAAATAGCAGTTTCATTCACTGAACTCTTCTACTGAGCAGGGCTACAGCAGTTCTCAGGATTATTATGAGTTTATCTGCCAATTCAGTAATGAAATAACACATTCCCTGATGGAGAAACACTGAATCTGTATTATTTGGGGGGATGTGTTTACAGAAGGACAGAGAGCACACCGCTGACTCTGCATCAATTCACACACTCAGTGCCATCAAACAAACACGGAGAAACTAAATTCACGTCCCAAGTACTAGTCTATATCAACAATGACAAAAATGAGGGAACAATTGAACTCTCCCACTTTCTCTCCCCTGTTTATGAATTGCAGCCACCTCATAAACACCCACTTCTTGTTCAGGCTGCAAAAGAGGCAGACTGGGGGCAGAGGGCTGTTTGTTTCCTTTTCGTTTGAAATACACCAGTGAATTGCCAATGGGCAAAATATTTTGTCACCACCTCACTCTGGGGATGGCCGACATAATAATAAACTGAAGAGGATGCTATCTGTCAAACATTAAGGAATTCCAATATTGAAATCTTGCTGCCTTTGGGGGTCAATAAAGAGCAAGATTATAAAATACACCAAAGTTAGTAGTTTGGGCTGCTAATTTTACATGCCTGCTTCACCAAAGCACAGCTAAAAATAGATATAATAGATAAGAGCACAGAACAAAGAGATGCACTGGACAATTATCTTTCTGCTAGCAGTCTAATTCATATTCAGCTTTTTAACCGTTCTTATTTATAGAAAAATCAGATTTTCAAAGTATTATTTAATGCGATCTCAATATGAAATCCTTAAAGAATGTTTTATTTTTCCTGGTATTTTCTTGCTCCCTTCCTAGTGGGACAGAATAATGAGATTTAAAATATTTTAATAAGGGCATCAGGCTACTTGCCAAGGGGCTCGAATACTAAATAAGAATATTTACATCTTTTAAGACCCAGGAGGAGGAATCAGTGCAATGCACTCAAAACACGTAGACACATCGCAAATATGACAGTTAATTTTAATTCACTGGAAAAGAAAGTACACACTCACTTCAGTTTATTAGGCCTCATTATTTCCACTGAGGGTAAAGGGATGATTATCTTTAGCTGCTCTACGTGGCCTAAAAGCAAACATTTTTCCTGACAAAGACAACACTTACTAAAGTATATGGCACTGCAAAATTGTTCCATTTAGGTTACAACAGGTGAAATTTTAAAAAATAGCACTGTTAACAATATTTTCTACCATTTTTCTGTCCAGCTCGGTTCCATGACTTAAATCCTGACTTTTGAATTCAATTTTTAGAGGAAAACAAAGCAGCATAGCAGTCTGACTCATACCTACACTGTAAACAGGCTTATTCTATGCTTTGTAGCCTACTTTTGGTAACAGAATCGACATTCTGTCTCCTTATGTCTGGGGGCAGGGAAAAAAAAAAATCACCTTCAGATTAACATGACAATTAATGCCAGGCAATTCTGAAGGCATATTTGTAACATCACCCTGTGCATATTATTCATGTTACCTTAAAAAACAACAGCATAAGTGCATGCTTAAAAAAAAAAAAAACACAAAAAAAACCAAACAAACAAAACGAGGGGAAAGAAAAAAACAGAGAAATTGAGATTTAGGGTGAAGAGCCTTACCTCTGATACGCAACCCGTCCGCAGCTCCGCCAAAACCATCCCACCAGTCAGGCCTTAAGCACTTTTTTACAGCAATAAAACGCCGCTTTTAAACTTCCTGTTTACCCAGACACCGGCCCAGCTTTCCCCGCAGCTCGGAGCCGGCACCGCTCACCCCACGAGCGAGAGAGGGGGGCCCGAGCACCCCGAAGCCCTCCTGGGGGACCCAACACCGCAAACCTCTCCCGGGCGCAGCCTGAGCGCCCTGTGAGTTTGCCACTTCGGGACGACTCGCACCCCCCGCCCCTCCTTTTTTATTTCCCTTTATGTTTTCACCCAACCTCAGAAAGCGGCCACCGGGCAAAGTTGCGCCGGCGCTGCGGCCGCCAGCGCAGCCCCGCTGCCCGCGGCGGGGCCCGGAGCGGCGGTGCCGGGCACACAAAGCGCGGCGG
>VXBQ01005187.1:827148-849185 GCA_013400175.1 Phainopepla nitens
CCAGGCTCGATCTCCTGGTTCTCGGCGGGCGCCGAGACGAACGAGACAGCGGGGCGGGCGAGCCTGAGCCCGCCGTGAGCAGCGAAACCGAGACCTGCCCCGGGACGCGACGTCGCCACTGCTTTTTGTTTTATTTTGTTTTCTTTTGTTTTCTTTTCTTCAAACTTCGGCAAAGTTAACGCCGGCTGCGTTCACAGAGTCACGGAAAGGGTCAGGATTGGAAGGGACCACAGCGAGTTATCGAGCCCAACCTCCCCGCTCAAACAAGGTTTTCCCAGAGCGCAAGGCTCAGGATTGCATCCAGGCGGATCTGGAACGTCTCCAGGGAGGGAGACTCCGCACTCTCTCTGGGCGATGTGTTCCATGTGCAGTCACTGCACAGGAAAGAAGTTCCTCCTCGCGTTCAGGTGGAACTTCCCGGCCATCACTTTCTGCCCGTTCCTGGCAGCCCAAAACATCAGCACGTCTGGCGTTTCGCTGTATTTGTGATTCGGCTAAGGCTTTTTCCTCACGAACTAACAGGAATGAAAACAAATAAAGCCATAACGCTTTAATTTTGGCCCCGGTGACGGTCAGTGCCTCCAGCAGCTTCCCTGATCCGCCCCGAAGAGCCCCAGAACTAACCCCGCGGTCTCCGCAGGGTCGGCGCCGCCGCGAGGGGAGCAGCTCTTAGAGGAGGAGCAGCGAATTGCCCGAACTCAGTGAATCCAAGGCCGATTTCTTCCCCACGGGATGCTCCCATCGCGCCCACGTGGCCGCGGTCCCTCGGGGTCACCCCGCGCCCGCCATGCCCTCCCCGCCCGAGCAGCGGCGGCGGCGGCCGACGCAAACCAAAGTGGTGGCGGCGCCCCCGCGGCCGCTGGGTCGGCTGACGGCGGCCCCGCCCGGGCGCGGTGAGGGAGCGGCGGCCGCCATGGCCCCGCCGCCTCCTGCCCCGCGGCTTTTTTTCTCTCCTCAGCGCCCGGAGCTCCGCTCCAGCCCTCCCAGAAACTTCCACTCTGCTGGCACAGCCGCCCCTTCCTCCTTCCCAGCCGCGGGCGGGAAGCGGAGCCGCGGCGGTTCGCTCGTCCGTCCCCACCCACAGCCCAGCCCAGCCCGGCAGCGAACATCCCTTCCCTGGGTTTTTCCAGAAATAAAAAGGATCGTTTCCTGTTAGCAAACGGCCGCAGCATCCCTCAGGGAGCCGGACCCCCTCGGATAAAAACAGAGACTCCTGGGTAGCAAACAAGAGCAATTCACTGGGAGAACGGACAGGGCTGTAGATTTCCCCCCGGACTTTTTTGGGAGCTGGTTTGTCTATGAGGGGAATATTTGAACCCACGGGTTATGAGGGGTGGTTTCAGCCTCCGAGTTGAGTGGATTTCAAGAATCCGTTCAGGGCACAACTCAAGGATTTTAGCATACAGGCAGCCTTCAGCAGCTCGGCTCCAGCTCCCTAATATCTTGTTTTCCCCCATCATTTCCCAGGTAGTGTGTCCCTTTCATGGGATTATCCACCGGGATTGGGAGGTAACTCCCAGGGCAAGTTTATGCAGCCTCTAACTTATCTTCATTTTCCTCCTGTATTCCTGGGAAAGCATTTGTAGCTCAGCACAGACGTCTCAGACATGCCTCAAAGAACAGTTTCTCTAAATTCTCACTGTGCATCACTAGGGCAACATCTAGCCAAGCGCCTCATGTGGGGTTTGTATACATAAATTTGGGTTTAATCACTTTAAAGTGGCTAACCGCTTTATTGCCATTTATAGATGTTAGCAAATATAAAAACACATACATATCAAAGCTCTAAGGAGAAAATCATTATTTTTTTCTCCCTCACTGCTTCAGTTGCCATGTGGCAAAGTATCAGGAAAGAGCATTAGGGGGTCAAACACGCTTAAACCACAAGAGATATATCTGTGAATACCAACATGGATATGAAAATCTCCAGGAAAAAAAAATTACTAGTGGAAAAGGGAAAAATCAAAAATGAAATGAAGAATTCAGTTGCATTTTTTAATAGAGAAACATAAACAGATGCAGGCACTGAGACCATGTCCTCGGTGGGGTTACATGACTGGGCAAATGTTTAGATCTAAACTGGAACTGCTGCTTTGGGGAGGGAGGGGAGTGTGGCGCAAAATATTATGACAAGGGGAGTGCTCTGAGTGAGGATAAGTTGGCATGATGAACAGATGGAGGATTCAATAACAGGAGGTTATTAATACTGCAGTTTGGTATTCTCCACGCTACTTCGTGAAGGGATTCATATGCTTGCTCTTTTTCCTTTCTGATTGTACACAGACCTAGCAAATGCACACGCTGTAGGTACCGTGGGACTCGGCTCCCTCCTGGCTTGCCCATCACAGGTTCCTGCTTCCTGGGAAAACATGGTGGGCTGGATCCTCAGCTGAGGCTGTCTGGACCAACACTGTTCCCTCCAGCAGCAGCAAGCCGGGTTGCACCTGCTGAAGGGAAGAGGTTATCTGACTCCATCTCCCCAGCCAAAAGGTTCCTCCACCCTGCTTGACAGCTGCCACAAGGCACCTGCTCTACAAAAGAAATGGGCAGGCTCTCAGGATGGAAAAGAACATGAAATACCTCAAGAGAAATTGAAGTTTTCCTTCAGAAATCAATGCAGGGATCTTTCTGCTTAAGAAAATGCAGCTCATTTTTTCCCCAAATTCAGCCTCCTCCCCCTGCATGGCTGCCAGTGGCCTAGTTTTGGACTGGACATGAGAAAATCCAGGAGCAGACCAGCTGACTCCAGCCAAGCCTCCGCTTGCCCCCATCCATTTCGCTTCCTGCTTTCTGCAGCAGCTTGCCTCTGGATCACCTCACGCTCAGTCATCTCCACAACTTTTACACTATGGCTCACACAGCCACAATACAAGTACATCTTTCACAAAGCCTAACAATCCCCATCCTCTTACTGCATTTGGGCACTGCTGTTACTGCAACCTCTTTTTTCAACAGCAGTGTGACACAGCTGAATGTCTTCTGTGCCCTGCACGAAGAATTATGGCGTTTTTCAAAGCCCCCAAACTGTTTCTTGGCTTCTTAAGAGTCAGCTGGAGGAGCACATGTGCTGCAGAGCAAATACATTGTTTTAATGGTATCTGTTAACAGCCACATGTATAATTTGAGTACAAGTTTTATTCCCCTCAGAATGGGCAACCATAAGGGCATGACCTTGGGCTTTCACAAATTCAGTGCATTAGGGTTCCCTATCTTTAGCAGATGTGACTTTGAAGATACTGAAAGAGGAAGTTTTACTGTTTGACCCCCTAAGCAGTGAGCCAAGATACATGTTGAATGTTTTCCGAAGTGAATAGTGAGGTCTGACAATTTTCTTACACAAAGATACTGCTATTGTGTGCTTACAGATTTCCTTTGGTTTGTCACAGCCGTGCATGCTGGTTCTTTCATGCATGATTTTGCTTTGTTATCAAACAGACGTCATTCATTGTAACAGTTTTTAAAGCCATAAATTTAAAACCTTTATGCATTTTTAATCAAAATGCAAGATTATGTTTCAATGGAATATTTAACTTTTGTCAACAGTAAATCTTGCAGATGCTATTAGGAGATCCTAGGAGAGATTTATGTCAGAAGAAAAGAATGGCTGGATAAAGCGGGCCCAACACTTAACCTTTATCCTAAAATAGATTTTTTAAATGTATAATCAAACTAAGTCATTTAAAATCTGGGAAGAAAACTTTGTTTGGATTTTAATATTTCCTTAATTCTTTCTCTTAGATCCTGAAAAGCATTTGTTTATATAACACACACAGAGATCAGCCTACTTCGATTTTGCAATCGTGTATTTTAATTACAGCTTCTTTTTTTTAAGTAATAACTTCCTCTGTGTGCAACTTCCCACTGAAGGAAGTTAATGCTTTCTGGTTCATGTGAAAAGCATTTTGGAGAAAAATCTTCAGCAGGTTCTGAGGGTAAAATGGGAAAAAAAGAATAACTGACTAAAGAGAACCACCTCATCTTTAAGAAATTCTGGTCATTGCAAGCACGAAATAAAATAGAGGACCTTCATCTACTGTTAGAAAGAAGGTGAAGGATCAAAGTAGTAGATTAAAGTTCCACTTAATGAACAAGAAGTTCCTGTGTCAAACCTTCCAAGTCTTTTTTGAAATGCCAAATGTGCATTGCTCCTTTCTCAGAATGGAACAGCTCTACGAGCTCTATGCTGGAAATATGAAGTGAAAAAACTTGTAGTGAGCTGAATGAATGGAAGAATAAAATCCCTTCAAACCACTAAACACAAAAAACCCTCTCTCCTCTGATGTTATCTGTATTAAGTGACTAAGGGATTTTCTTCTTGATCTCACCCTCTTCATACAAGTGCTAAAAACATAAGAATCAGGGTGGAATTAAATCCTCTGCATTTTCTGGTTGTCGTGAAAGGAGATGCATTATTTTCTGTCTAGTCAGGAGGAGTTACCACACCATCTCCAGGACAGTCTGTGTTCTGGCTGAAGAGAAAAAGAAGATAGAGATGAACAACAGAAGAAACCTATCAAGAACCATCAGTGGATGTCAGCCATTGTCCATCTGTTCACAGTGGAATAAATCCAGACCTGAAGGAACAACTGCAACTTGCCCCATATGGCTCGCTCCCTTCTGCGCTGGCAGGGCTTCTTTGGGGATTTGACATTGGATGAGGTAAAGGAGAAGCAGGGCAATCTGTGTTCCCAGGAATGAACAGCCAATTAACATGAAAGGACAAAAATGGGTTAGTGACCCGGGGAAGGGTTTCTCCTCCTCACCTGAAACCTTGGAGCTCATTCAAACTGTGTAAGTTGCAGAGATACGACATCGAGGGTCCTGCTATTAATGAAATCTTAAAAATTTACAGTTTAGCTACTAACAAAAATCTGTGGGCAGTGGGTACCCCGCACTTTGTGAGACCTCGGATCCAGTTGTCTCCCAAAGTGTTAAAGAAGGCGTTTAGAATATATTACACTCACATTCCATTAAAAATTATAATGCACTGTGCTTTCAACATAATGAACCAGCGTAACAACATTCTGCATTTACTTTTATAGAACTGGATTATTGAATAGTAATTTACTTCTCAAGTTTTAAATCAGTCTGGGCCTGGTCATGAAGCAAATGCTGTATTTTAGATGATTAAGGGAAGTAGGCTCTGGCTTGTGCAGAATAGTTATGAAATTTGACTGTCTCTTTAGGATTATAATGAGAACCAGATACTCTTTATGATGCTGCATTCTGCATGCAAAAAACGAGACCTACATATTAAGGCCAACTGAAGGGATCAAAACCCACAAGTCTGTAGCAAATTCAATTACCTGTTTGGTGGTAATTTCACAGGTAATATGGAGAATAATGAACCATCCAGTGGCCTAAACAGAACCAGTGGATGTCCTGAGTGAACTTGCTGCTATGGCTGTGTCTTACTGGGCTGCAGTGTTATTTGCAGTCTACTATCCTCCACCTCTTCTTGAGTTCTAACATGGCATCTTATTTTTGTGAAAGTTGCACAACAAGTAGCCAGGGAAAAAAAACGAAAGTTGTATCAGAGATAGTTTTCAAGTTCCCAAACAATTATATTTGCATTTGTGACCATCACTCATTCACTAGGTGGCATAGAAAGCATCATACTTCCTTGTTTCAAACACACACCACAAGACTGAGGACGCCCTCAAGAAAACTTCAACATGCATGAAATCAAAGCCACATCTCGCTAAGAATTTAGCTAGAGACTTTGCTCTGAAACTAAGCACAAGTCTTACCCATCTGAAAACCAGCAAGGATACTAAAGGATGAAAAAAGCAGAACAGTGTTACGTGAAAATGTCCATTTGCTGTCAAGGACCTTAAGCACAACCACACACTGGGATTATGTACATTTATGACATTGAAATGAACCCTCTTGCTTTGTCAAATTTACTCAGGATGATGACAAGTTACCAGGCTTGAATTTCGCCCTCTTCCAAATTGAGCACTGCTTTGTACCACCATGAAATACTGCACTACCAGCACTCCACTATCACCTACTGCTAAGATAAGAGAGTGCTTCATTAGTGAGCAAAAAGTGACCTCTAGTGAATCACCACACCAGCTCCTGAGACACACAGCACCTCCCTGGCTGTCCCTGACTGATCACATCCCTGTCCAATTAAAATCTGATCATGCTGCACCCCAACACCAGTCAGCAGCTGCATCCCATCAGTCAAGCACTTCAGGTACCTTCAGTAACCCACTCTGTGCACAGCAGCTGTAACAAGCAACAGAAGACATTGGCACATTGAAAAACCTGAACACCTTTGCCTGAACACAGGAAAACCTGCCCACTGATAACTGTTAGATAATTTAACAGACTACAACAAAACATGCAAGCTCTACCTGGAGACTGAAATTATTTAATTTCATTTAAAAAGTAGTATATCTAGAGATTTGTAAACAAAATGAGAAAAACATCCTATTAAATATGTAAAAATAATACCAATGCTAGTGATCTTTGCACTCTAAGAAAACAGGAAAATCAGAGTAGAGAAGAACAGTAAGCAAAGAGATGGGCAGTGAAAATCAATTCCATATTTACAACACATGGAACAATATACAGGCCAGGCAATCCATTACAGTGACTGGTCGATGGTTTTAGAACAGTAAAAAGAAACTAGCAAGGTTTCATGTGTAAAACACGTATCTCATTAGTCAAAGAAACATATTCCATGTTCTCTGCCTCCATATTCCTGTGACACACTAATATTTTTAACCTTCTAATACATATATCCTTTTCTAACAAACATCTATAGGAGGTTATTGAGAAGCCCACGTAGTTTTTTTTATTAAACCAAAATATTCTTGTGCAGCTTTTTTACTTCCTATTCTCAAAATATAAAACTGAATAGCTGAAAAGTAAACTGTAAGAAGTCCTTATCCCTATGCAAGACTCCCGAGAAACAATTCAGATCCATAAGGGACATCAATTTATGTGATTTACAGAGTGATGGGAAAAAAAAAATTGAAATATATTGAAAACACTCCCTTTGTATAGCTGAATAATGAGAGAGCAGTGTGTTCTCCTAGCAGAAAGATCACACTGCTTATAGTCATGTAACACAGAATTTCACTACAGAAGCAAAGGCGATTCAAAGATGTGATAATCAGTATCAACAGATTTACTGCTATTTGAGCTGATCTTTACTGCCAAATACCCTGACTTACAGACTAAGGCAGCACTGAGCATTATGATAGGATAGTATTATTTAAAGATTAATGGATAAACTTTCCAAAGGCCTTATCATATTACATGAAGAAGATACTGCAGAGAGAACACATCTCATGAAAATGTTTGCTAAATCATTGTCTTTTTAACGGTTCAACTCCTCTACACAGGAAAACACCATCTGACAGAGATGTTTTGTTCAATTTGTATCACAGCAGAGCACAGCTCTGGTCCCACAAGTGTCTTCTGGGAACTCCATCATCTCACAACAACCATTACTCTCAACACAGCAGGATCACTGGTGCAATTTTAAACACAGCTCTTGTTGTGCCAGGCAGGGATTGGCAAGGTGGTTTGGCTGACACATCTGCAGCGTTTGTGATTCACAATGGCACTGTGGAAAGCCCACAAAGAGTTCATCCTGAGCTATAAACAGAATGGTTTGAGATCACTGACTGCAGCCATTAAGCCAGCACTGCCAAGGCCACTATTACACCATGTCCCCAGGTGCCACATCTACGTGCCTTTTAAATACCTCCAAGGACAGGACGCAACCACTGCCCTGGGCAGGCTGTTCCAATGCTTGGGCATCCAGTCCATGAAGGAATTTTTCCTAATATCCAATCTAAACCTCCCTAGCATAACCTGAGGCCACTTCCTCTTGTCATGTCCCTTGTCCAGGTCCTTCCCTCATCCCCTGAGTGAGTCACCCTGTCATAGAAGGAGATTGGGCTGGTCAAGCAGGACTTGCCTTGGATAAAGCCCAGACCAACAGCCTGTAGTTCCAGATCTCCTTCTGGCCCTTCTGGTAGGTGGCTGTTGTATTTGCAAACCTCCTGTTCCCTGGGACCTCCCCAGTGACCCAGGACTGCTGGTAAATGATAGAGTGCCTTGCAGAGCAAAACAAATGGCATTAAAATAAATGCTATGTCAGTTTTGAAAGGTAAATTTCCTGGAACAGAGTATTAAGTAGAAGAGGACTTGGAACATTATGTACCTTTTGAAAGCAGTTTCAACTAATGCACACCATGTTGCATATGTTGCTTTTATCTTTTTTTTTTTAAATTTATTTCATCAAGACAATTACTTGGTTTCTTAACATATGCTGTCTTTGTCGTGAAGCAGGGTATCTTATACTGCTTTTATGTGATGAACTATTATTTTTCACTACACTGATGGGCCATCTGAATTACAAAATCACAAGTAATACAATAAACATAAAAAAATCTGCTACACTGATGCAATCAACAATTTTCAAATTTTCATTTTTATCACATAATTCCAAGGAAGATCTTAAGGTATATAAAGCCTATTTTTTTTCCTTCAAATTCTTATGGTTTCTTTGGGTCCTATACAATTCTATGAACAGCTGAAGAGTCACTGATATCAGAATACTCTTTTATTAATTTGTATTATTTTATGTATCTGGAAGAATGATCACAGTACAGGCTTGTACATCACCACAGGAAGAGGAAAGTTCAGCAGACATAGACAAAAAGGGAAATCCTTCCATGCAAACAGACTGGGTTCTTAATTAAAATGATTTGATACGCCTTATGAACAGTGCAAGTTATATCACAGATGATGAAGTTACCTTAGGAAAAATGTACTTTAAATTAACTACTGGAGGCTAAAGACAACTGAGCTGTAATAAAAAGTAAATGTATATAGATAAGGTATAAATAATTAATTCTCTTTTCCTGAAAGACCTGGAAACAAATGGGAGCACGCTGTGTATCGCTGTACTGCGCTGATCTCCAACTGAAGTGGCTTCTGAGACCCGTGACCCAGAAAGGTTAAAGTTTGTGTCTTTCCCAGAGGCTGCACCTCTATGATTAACATTACAGAGAAGCCCACATCAGAAAGAACGATCACAAGAGAGGAATGAACAATAATTCATGGAGATAATAAATAGTCCAAAGAGAAAAAGAAAAACAATCTGACTTTGGTTCAATGAGTATTTTGAATGCTTTTCCTTTCATACATCATAACTGTAACTTTTACTAAATACCAAGTACTGAAGAAGATGATTTGTTTGTTTATTGAGGTTTTACAATCCCAAGCAGAATTAAGTGTTCCCAGTCTATTCCTGAATCTTTCCTGACAGGAGATTTCCAACTGTACTAAAATCTACGGATGTTTTCAGATGTAGACAGATGTCTGAGAGGCCATAGGCTGAGGTCATCAAACTCATCTCATTTGTGACCTAAGCTGAGTCGCTTGGCTCTCTTAAAAAAAAAAAAAGGCGGGGGGGGGGCAGGGGGAAGGGAAATGATGGAAGGGAAAGGACACCAAAGAAGTTGTTTACTAATTCATCTAGAATTTTTTTCTAGTAAACTTTTAATCTAATAGCACACACACAGTTCGGTAACATAAAGGCAAGATGATGCACATTGAGAAGATATATAATATATACTTGGTCATCTGTCATTAACTGCTCCTCACAGCCTAATTATTGTTTATGGCATTATTAGCAGTCAACTATCTGTTATTTTCTGCACATCTAACCAACCAGATTTTCAAGAACTCACATTTAAATCTCATTTCAAAGGCCATTTTACTGCACTGAGTTAAATTGCTTAAATTTATATGTATTTTCCATAAACCTTCATTTATCAACAAACAGCTCAATTTCTTGGTTCTTGAAACATTCAAAGAAAAAAAAAGTACCATGCTGATGCTGACATCATTTTGGCTGCTTAAGGGAAGATAAAACTGGGTCTCTCAAAGCTGCAGGCAAAATACTACAATGGATAACAAATATTCCTTGTGTCTACATGATTGGAACGGCTGTCTCCATTGGGCACTGACTGTACATTGTGGAGCACAGAATGGATTCAGAGAATATTTTATTGTTAGAGTCAGTTCATGTGGACATGCACTATTCAAACAGTTTATATTGCAATTGCTGCTACCTGCTTCCTGACCCCAGAGATGCCTTCTTGTTTAAAACAACCATCAAACCTCCAAAACACTACAGAAATCCACCATGTAAATAAATAAATAAATATACTCATGGAAGAGGGGACTATTTAGAAAAAAAGCAAAGATTCAGTGACGGCAAATTTTCTGAATCTTTTTCCCTCTGATGGCTGCAGGGTAGTCTAAATTTTTATATATTATCCACTGTTAGGATCAACATTGTTTCTGTTCTGCTCTTAAAAAAAAAAAAAAGGCGGAAAG
Source organism: Phainopepla nitens (assembly GCA_013400175.1). NCBI lineage: Eukaryota > Metazoa > Chordata > Aves > Passeriformes > Bombycillidae > Phainopepla > Phainopepla nitens. The sequence continues at coordinate 837,520 of VXBQ01005187.1, forward strand.
GAGAAAAGAGATTTTGCACAGGAGCATTAATAGTTCCACTTGCCCTGTGGCAAATGGGGAAAATATGTCAATGTGAATTACTGTACTGTCTCCATGGATCAAGATTTCTCTTAGTGCTTTCAAAATTCCACTAACAGAAACAATTGCTAAGAGCATTTGCTACTTAGCCTGCTACGCTGGAATCAAATAAGACCCTAGGATCAACTAATGCTAAAATATTATCTTCTATATTGATTTTCTCTCCCTACATTAACTGAGGAAAAAAACAGCTAAATAATTTCAGCTGGAAAGAACAGTCTGTTGCTCTCACAAGGACATCCAAAGAACTTAAATAATCAAGATAATTGCAAAATAGATTTTTGCGCAGCTTGCCTGCCAGAAATGTAAAAACATCACAGTACATAATTCTACTTCTTTCTGACCCAAACAAGTTGTACTATATATGTGACTCACTACATGGTTAAATGCAACATCTCTCTCTATAGAAACCAAGCACACCCAGAGATGCATTAGAAAAAATAATTCTAATTGTGAGCAGTTGTGCATGCACATTCAGATTTGAAGGAGTGAGCCAAATACTAATAAATATATTCCAAGTCCATTTTCTCTACTGGAAGGATACTTTATGGGGGTTTTATTAAATTCCTTTTTAAATATATTTTTCCTAGTACTAGATTATGGTCTCAATTAATTAATAAAGTACAATGCAACTGTTGAAATTCTTGGCCCATTGGGCAGATCTGGTATGAAAATTTATTTCTAAACTTGATCTGGTCAACAAGAATCAACAACTAATGAAATCCAGACACTGTGTACTTACACACTGTTGATTATTTCTACTAAATAGCAAATTATTTTCATTAGAAAGTAATAATCTTAATTCTTATACTACATTCATCACCAGGATTCATAAATATCTAACAAATTCACTTAAGATGAAGATGCATCAAATTAGAGCTTTGCAGGATGTCCAAGTTAGTGCTACTGACATTCTGGTTTAAGAAGTCAGTGCTACACAAGGCTGACAAAAACAAACACATTATTAAAAGAATTATGGTCAGTTATCTTAGAACACATTTGTCAATGAAAAACTCTCTCAGTAAAGATGTTTCTAATGGGTATTTGTCATCATCTTCACCAACAATGCGGACATAAATAGAAAATCTTTGCAAAAATTACTATGAACATCATAAAAACAATAATAACTGACTAAATAATAATAGCAAAAGTGCAATCACACAGTCATTTTGGATCACAGATAAATAAAGAAAGAAAACATGCTTTAATAAATCCAAGATGGAAAGCTTTGCCATTAGGAAAGAATACTGTCATGCTGCCAGGGTAGGGAATTAGAGCCTTAGAAGGGATGTGCAACTGTGTGAGCTCCAAGAACCACACCTCAACAGGAGGAAGTCATGTTTTCCTTGAAAAAATCCTTAAATTCAAGTATGGAGGAAATTTTTGCCATTGTGGACAGGGTTACCAACATTATAAATAGTGAACTGTTGCTGCCAGCTCTGGCATCCACATTCTGTATTGGGCGAAAGGCTGCAAAAAGAAAAACTCAGTGCTGGAGAAAAAAATGCCTTGAAGAACACAATGTACTGAAATTGCCAAAGAAACCCTGAGAGATAACATGATTACATTTTGCTGGGGGAAATACCAGACACTAAAAGCCTGCCTAATCTTAAAGGAAGACATCATAACACTGAGCAGCTTAGAAGCTTATTCAAAAGTCTGTATTTTCTAGCTTATTTTGTTGTTTTTGTTCAAGTGGATGTTATTGCCTATACTGCAAAGGTTATGGTCATGTCTTTATCTCCTGAATACTTCAAATGCCTTCCTGAAAGCAGTCTAATAAAACTTTTGGGGCTGAACTGTATCAGGTATGTACATGATACAAAGAGGGTTTGAGGTAACCTGGTAATTCCTTCCTGATCCTGCAGTTCAGGGAGTTACAGCTCCAAAAACTTGAAGTTGACTAATGGTTGGTCACTGCTCCACTCCCTCTAGGAATTAACAGAACAGATGAGCTGTCTCTCACAGAGCATTATCTCCTGATATCAGTCTCTCCCTGCTCCTGACATCCATTAACAAGGAGCAATTACTACTGAGAAGCTGTGATGAAGAGAGATGTCTTACCATAAACCAAGTGATTTCCAGGAGAGAGCTCAGGGTGATCCCACAGACAAGAGAGACATTTCTACAGGGCTTCAGCAGGGAGCCCTCCCACAGCATGGGAAATACTGACCTTAGGGGCTTCTAGTTCCAGATTAATAACAAGTTCTTTTTACTTTATTCTCTTTCAACAACTGAGATAGTTTGGGGCTCGTGCACTTGTGTATCCAAGTGCACCGAAATGGGATGTCTGGAGACCAGCGATGAATGAACAGATCACAGTGCCAGCTGCTCCAGGCACAGTCTGGAATGAGATGGAGTTTGTGGCACCTTCATCACCTCACCCAGGGATGCTGCTGGCAGAGGTGTCCTCCATCAGATAATGGCAGCACCTCCTGAAGGACCAACACTGCTGCCTTGCTCAGGTTTAGTTCAGTCAGTGCTTCTCTAAACATGTTATCTCTCAGCACTGCAAGGCTATTCTTGTATTCTGACAAGCAGAACTGCATGCTGCCCATCAGTTTTTGGTATTTAACTTGCTAACATTCTAACTGATGACACAGCTTAAATTTTTCCATTCAGTTTGCAAAAAGTTGCACAAGACAGAGCCTAGAGGAATTCTGCTGACAGTCCCTTTTGTAAGGGAGCAGAAGCGCCTCAAAACTGGGAGAAAGCAGAAGGGTTAATGCACCAGCCAAGGTCTGGGAAACATACAATCAGTTCCTGATTCTGTCACCAGTGTCCTATCAACCTTTTGATGCTAAACCACTTCCCTTCTATGTATCCAGGTTCCTCATCTTTAAAATATGTATAGTATTTGCCTATTAAACACTCAGGCTTGCTGTCAGAACAAATCCATAAAATATTTAGATATCCCACTACAACTGAGGAGTCATTCTCCATATGACTAATGAGACCAAGGACAGGCATACATTCATCCATGGTGTTGATCTCAGCTGTGTCAGCAACGTGGCATCATTCTGGTTTCACAGTGGATATGGTAAAGATTAGACAGTGCTACCCTATTAAAGAAATATCTTATTGCAATCTGTAGGAGGCTGACTATCTAACCTGCAGTTTGCACTCCCCCCTGATGTATCTCATGTCCATGAACACAGGTCCCCCTATGGCCAATTAACTGAAGTTCCTACTGCTAAAAAATACAATATAAACCTGAAGGTCTGTAAAATTACGTTTGTTTTAATACAACTACTGTGTTTTCAAAGTATCACAGCAGTCTTCCACTAAATCATATTTTAACATATTTTTTGTTGACTTCTAGTAGAGCTGAGCATTTTACTGTTACACGAAGAACAAAGTTGATGAGAGTGGACTGGTCCTTTTCAAGGTAGATAAACCTGGCAAGTCAAGATTAAGAAAAAAAAACTTATTTTTACTTTAAAACAAAAATCCAATTAGGAAGCTAAACTGTAAAAATTGCGATAAGAATTCTGCTGGGCAAAACCTTGAAAGATCACCAAAACAGTAATAAATTAATCATGCAGTACAGAAAGGAGAAATTAAGATCAATAAGAATTGTATTCATGTGTTGCTAAAGCATTTACACCACCAAAAAAACTACTGTTGTTAGAGTCAAGAAAAGACTGTGTGGTTTATACATTTATTTTTTTAATGCCAGATATACCTGTGTTGTACAGAAGAACTAAACACAGCGGGTGTAAGACAATCCTGCTTCCTATGAGATGGCTATCTCAGCTCGGAGCTTTTAGCAATCTGTGTAACTGTACTCCAATCACAACCATATCCATCAATAATGGATGTCGGTGCCTCCATCTGCCTGTGCTCTTCTCTCATCCTTAATTTTTATCCAGTAAAGACCTGCACGTGTTTAACTCACCATGCCCTGTGTCATGGACATCCCACCCCTCAGGTCCAGACACAGAGATCCTCTGAATCCAGCTTAAACCAAAATCTGCCACAAAGTTGACTCCTCATCCTCCCCCACGTGGCTGCTATTAACTGGACAAAACACTTCTTGGATTAAAAAATAATCAAATATTTTCCTGGGACCTGAGAAGCACAACACACACTTATAACTTCTGCAACAGTTATGGCACATGAAGTAAATGCCAACTGTGTATAGGTCTACACTTTCTATAATCAATTTTTCTGTTTTCCATTCTATTGGGAAAACTTTTTCCATTATAGACCAAGCACTGATGTTCCTGAAATCAATGAAGATTTGCCATCCAAGTATGCAAGACCCCCACATGCTAAGACTGTATTTTCCAACTGAATCTTTAACTATTTAGTAAATAAAATGACATTAACACAAGCAAATTTTTGTTTTTCATAGCTCTTACAACAGATATGAATATGAAAAAACAATATCGCTGTCATTTAGACTATAGTTTTCAGGATATTAAAGTGAAAGACTAGAGGGATTCAGTGAAACATTTGATGTAGAGGACTGGACAGTTGAGTGTGCCAAAATAAACTTCAGCTCACAGCTGTACTAAAAGTCTGAAAGATTTTTCAGTAAAATAAATCCATATTTTATTAAAAGGCTTGCTACAGCTATTGGAATAACATATGCCATCATCAAATAAATGTTTAAATCAGTACTGTACCCTGCCCTGGATAATGCCTGCCTTAAAATCAACTGTCTTGGTAAATCATTCTGATTTTCAGCAAAATGCAGATAATAAGAACAACCTTTTACCAGACATTCTCTTGGCTAAACTCTCTCTTCCATTACAAATTAGCTACAGGCAAGATGATAGGGAGAAAAACGTGAGCTATAAACAGGTATTTATAGGATGAAAAACTGGCCTCTTTGCTGACATCAGTCTCAGAAAGCAGAATGGGATGATTTGTGCCATGGAATAATCTTTTCCAGGAAAATCCCTCTGAACTCCAGAGCTTGCTGCTCCTGCAGCCAACCTTGCACCAGGATTTATCCATTTGCCCACGGTCAGCTGAGGGCAGCACAGTCGTGTGGACTTGTCCTGTCTTTCCACCAGGCTTAGCAGAACCTGAACACCTTGCTCGTATTTCAGACCTTAACTAATGATTGCTCAATATAAGTTCTCAGTTTCCCTGAATGTTGACAGAGCTTCCAAGAGAAGAGTGTTAATAAGTTTTAATAGGGAGAATAAAATCTCCATTGGCTTTGTCCTACACTTCTGACTCTCCTTTAGCAGGCTCGATGCAAACCTGTTCTCAGTGAAGGCCTCTCACAATGAATGCAGTGGAGAATGGGCTGAGGGCAGCCCTGGGCAGAAGGACTTTGGGTGCTGCTGGGTGAGAAGCTCCACATGGCCTGGCCAGGTGCACTCAAAGCCCAGAAACCACCTGTGTCCTGGGCTGCACCCAAAATAGGGGGGGCAGATCAGGGCAGGGACTTTGCCCCTCTGCTCTGCTCTGCTCTGCTCTGCTCTGGTGAGATCCCACCTGCCAAGCTGCCTCCAGCTCTGGGCCCCCAGCATAAGCACAACATGGATCTGCTGGAGCAAGTCCAGAGGAGGCCACGAAGATGCTCAGAGGGCTGGAGCCCCTCTGCTGTGGGGACAGGCTGAGACAGCTGGGGCTGTCCTGCCTGGAGAAGAGAAGGCTCCAGAGAGACCTTGGAGCACTTTCCAGTGACTAAAGGGGCTTCAAGAAATCTGGAGAGGGACTTTTGACAGGGACATGGAGTGACAGGACAAGGGAGAATGGCTTCAAACTGACAAAGAGTAGGTTTACACTATATATATATATATAAGGAAGAAATTCTTTACTGCGAGGGTGGTGAGACACTGGAACAAGCTACCCAGAGAAGCTGGGCTGCCCCAATCCTGGAAGTGTTCAAGGCCAGGTTGGATGGAGCTTTGAGCAGCCTGGTCTGGTGGAAGGTGTCCCTGCCCATGGCAAGGGTGTTGGAACAAGATGATCTTTACAGGCTTTTCAACCATTGTGTTACTCTATAAACTAAACAAGTGAAAAACACATACAAGTTTTGAAATCCGGAGATGCTGGTTGTAGTCAAAAGCTGCAGTTCCACTCCAGTATCACTGCCTGCTTTCATCTGCTCCTGTTAAACAAGCCAGATCTTCTGACACAACAGATCCTCCTCCACTTGCTGCTGTCTCCAGAAAATAAATAGTAGATGGCACTAAACATGACCTCTGAGCCCCATCATCCAACCAGAGCTTTACCCCTCTGCTTGCCCACCTGACACAACCATCCCACCACATGCCCCCAGCTTGGATAACACTGTGGAAGTGCCAAAAGCCTCGTTCAGACTGAGGAAAACATTATCCACCACTGTCCCTTGATCCCCAAATGCAACCAGGTTTCCACCAAAGTGAATCTGCCTACTCAGCAGGATCCATGTGAGATAAATTCATGCTGACTGTTCCCAGTCACCCTCTTCTGCATCATGTCCCCAGAAACACATTCCCAATCTTCAGACTACCCCTGTAGTTGTAGAAGCTTTTCCTTGCCCTTGACTTTCAAGTCTCAACGTGAGCTTTGGTTCTCCTAACGCCTTCCCTGCATGCCAGGGCAGTATTTCTAAATTCCTCCTTTGTAGCCTCTCCCCTCTTCCACCCATACAATGCCCTCAGATTTCCAAGTATACTGGAGGCTGTGCAACGACTCTGCAGATCCAATTTACACATATCATTTCCGGAGCAATTTAATCTAATGATTTGCTTGCACATTTCATTCAAAAAGAAGGTGTTTTTTTTTTTCTTTTTTAAACAAAGCCGAACTTAAGGAGCACTGACATCTATAATGGGACTTAGAAGGCAGCATGTGAGCAGCATTTAAAAGCCTACTGGGAGCAAAATTACAGCTCTTAAGAAGAGTGTGGCTTCTAAAATTTAATTTAACTGTTGCCTAGGCCTCTTCTTAAATTCTTATCTGGGCTAATCACTACAAACAATGAGGTGACTATTCAGAAAATTACCCATTTTTAGTATTTTAGGTGCAGTTTGGGCAATTAAAAAACACAACCATCCAGATTAGGCAGTATTTCCTAGAGTCTTCTCTTCTAGCATCCACAGAAATCTCATCCTGTGGTACATTTCTGTAAATGTGATTATGCAGTCATTTATATATGTGACATTTTAGCAGTAATTTTATGGGCACAACTAAGTAATTTGACGTGAAAATTCGATGATGGAAACAAGTTTTTCTTTCCTGCATTCATCACTACTGAAATGAGAATGCAGTAGGTTTTTTAATAAATAATAACCTAATTTCTGGATGTTCTCAGTACAAACCTTGCGATTTAAATATAGCTCAGTCTGCTAAATGTTCCTATGAAAAAAGACAGTTTAGACCTCCATCAATTATAACAGATGGCAGACTGATTTCTGTTTTAGTAAAAAGTTTGCTTGGGTTAAATAAAGTTCTAATTTCTTTTTTCTACATTTTGTTTTATTTAATTAAACTGCCCTAGAGACCAAAAATGTGGTCAGGTTATCAAATATTTGTCCATAAATAATGCATAACAATATGGGCATTGCATTCCTAGTCACTTATTTTAGATAATTTTTTTAAAGTGCATTTAATGTTAGTGATGTTGATGTTCATCATCTCAAACCACATGGACCAAATCACAGGAGTGCAGCCCAAAAGAGGCAAGGTTTCAGAGATAAATCTTGAATTGAGTAGGGGAATGTAGTAGGGCACTGTGCCAAGGTGGGATTGGTACTTGAAACCACTACAACCATAACTTTAATTTACTGAGATTGCTCCTCAGAGGAAAGCATTTGAAGGAGGACTTTTTCCCCCATTCCAGCCAGGCCAGGCAAGGTATTAGAGGCTGCTTTGAAAAAGAAGTCAGTGAGCTTGGCCATCCTCCCCTGAGTAACCTCAGCTGGTCTCTCCTTACCCTCAAACTCCCTCCTGCTGTTTCCCACATTCTAATGGTTTTGTTTTCCCACTTTTTAATTCTAATGGTTTGCTCCTCTTGACTTCAATGGTTAAAATCACCTAATTCTGCAAATTTTGACATCTCCGTGAGATGATGCAAGAGAAAAAAGAAAAAAAATCATCTTGTGGAAAGTAACATTTCTATGCCCTACTTCTGATGCAAGAGACCTGTTAAGTCCTGATGTTACCAAGTTGGCTTCATTTGTACTGATCTGCGGTATCAGACTGAAAAGTCTCATGACATTTCTCATAACTCCATGCACAGATTTATGCTGCCTACGTATTTTGTGATTTGATCACTTAAAAAGAAAAAAAAAAAATAAGTGTGGACTTATATAACAAATTAATGAGTTGGAATCATAGACATCACAGTCACTTTGGAAAATCCACACAGATTTCCCTCAACATAATAAGAAAATATGACAGTCATCTTGCAAAAAAACACCCTTCAAGTTTTGAAGCATATCCTAAGAATATCAATATCTGGACTTTGATCAAAAAAGGAGTAAGTTCCAGAGTTCAGGACCTTCTGCTGGCTCTTGTGTCCTCCATCCTTTGGTGGCTGCTGGTATCAGTGGGAATTGCTCACACGGACCTGTTACAAACCACTGCTTCTACATTTCAAACTGAACATCATCCAGGGAACCCAACTTCAAACTCTTCTGCCCTCCCTCCTCCTGCTGTTTAAATGTCGCCTTAACTCTGTAACGCCGCTGTCAAGAAAACTGGAGCAGAGAAGTCTTTAAGCATAGCAAAACGTTCCCTGGATCCTGCACGAAGAACTGCACTAAGAGCATTTCATGAGCCCTGAACCCCTCACTGGTGCATCTCACCCCAGCATTTGGGTCCATGATGGATGCAGGGTCACACAGGGCACCATCAGCGGGACACCTCCACTGCCCAGCTGAGAATAAAACCAATTTACAGAGGGAGATTTGTGTGTTTCCTCACAGAAAACATGCAGTCAGGCAAGCCCACATCCATTGTTCCCCTGAGTGCCTCTTGCACCATCCCAGACAAGGAAAAGCTGAAGATCCTCAAGACCTGCTGCATTTTGGGTCTGTGCCATCACATTTAAGCCCATGGAACTGAAGTTTATTGATCAAACAGGTTTATTGAGGCAAACACTAACGTACATTTCCACTCTTGTGTTTACTGTATGTACTTGTCAACAGGATTTTCATCATTTCTGCCTTCAGTTTAACGGCACAAATATTTTGACACCAAAGGTTGCAAAGAAGATGAACAGATTTCATGTCAATATGGACCAGTATGAAAACAATAGACCCTTAGGTCATCGGATTTACTTGAGTTTTCTGTTGGGCCTTGAACAAGGAGATTTCTTCCTGGCAATGGCCATTTCATGTTCAAACTAAAGGGAAGGGCAATATAGCTGTGTCATTTGAAGGGAAAAAAAAACCAATAAAACTCCAGGAAGTATATATTTACTCTCTGCTGAATAACTGGCATGTTTGGAGCTTATAATGATTTAAAAAGGGAGTGATCTGCTTAGAAGGTATAACCAGGCATCTAACAATAATTTACACAGTGGCTTTGTACAGGCACAGGACAATAGCACTCCCCAAAACAAGAACATTAAACATTGTGTTGAATGTTGAGGAAGGCAAGGAGGAAAGGAGAGCAACCTTGGAAGTGTTCAAGGCCAGGTGGGATGCATCTTTTTCTTCCAGTTGGTCTAGTGGAAGGTGGGAAGGTATCCCTGCCCATGGCAGGGGGATAGGAATGCGTCCCTTCCAACCCAAACCATTTTATGATTCATTCTATGATTCTTAAGTAAATTGTATATTTCAGGTAAAGCTTTGTAACTGAAATATAAAGCACAATAAGTGTTCCTCATGCTTCAGACATTAAATAAAAGTAGAACAATAATGGCTAAATGGTACCTCTCAATTCCATGGGGATTTGAGCAGCTTTTATTTCTGCAGATGAAATACTGGACTAGATGAGACACTACAGGCCACTAACTCCACAGAGCAGATGAAGTGGAACAGACTACAAGCAATATATATGCACACATTTGTGTCTGTGACATGTCAAAAAACCCCCTCAGTGTTTGGGTACCAAAATACAAATTCAATGGGCACAGCCAGGCCATCTCCAGGATAAAATTAAATAGGTGTTTTGAGTCTTGTACGAAGCAGAAGCATTATGTTTTAATTGCCAGCCTTTATAACCATGTAACAAAATACTTCTAACAACTGAAGACACAAATGTGATGATTAAAATATAGTCAATCTTGCTAAGTTGTCCTCCAGTCGAATGCAGGGAAGTAATTCTTTTCCTAAATTATTTACAAAAGGCACTTGTGAGAGGCAGCGTGCCCATGTTATTGCCGCTGCAATGTTTGTTTCTTTCCTTAACTTAACCGAGGGAAAATCAAGAAGCTAAACTGACAACGCAGAGAAAAGGAAGAAAATAGTGTTTGCAAAACAAATAGCACACTTCTCCCCTCTGGAATCTTACGGGGTGCCAGTGGTGTGTTATTTGGAAAACTGTAATTCATCAGACCTTTCAACGCGTGTCTTTTGGAGATACACGCCCTTGGTGCAGCGCTGCCTGTGCTGATGCAACACAAAGTGCAGGTGGCAAACAAAAACGCAGTTAATCTGTCAAACAGCACAATGAAACATTGAAATACCTATCTGGAACATTCAAACTCTGAATCTCTTCTGACCAGGATGTCAGTTTTTCCCCTGATGGGGGAACATGAGAGGCAGAGAAGGTTCTAGAATATTGTTTTTATCTGCAATGTCCATACTTGGCAACGGGCTGAGTAATTCTAAGCAATATTCAAAAGGTAGAACAGGTTGGGGGGGGGCTAAGTATTGATTTGCACACATAAAACCAAGCAGTTTTTCTTTGAAGGAAATAGGAATTATAGAGAATTCCTCATTACAGGTCATACCCAAATCTACAAATGCTTCACCTAATTATGTCTTCAGTGCTACTCCTACTATTTAACTTTCCAGTTCTTCTAATGGCTTACATGGTCCATCAGTCCATCAATACAAAAATTCAAGAGCTTATAAGTATTTCAGGAAAAGTAGCACTGAGAGCACCAGAGAAGAAATTTAGTCTATTAAATAAAAAATAAAAATGGATGAAAGGCAAAACAACTTTTAAAAACTAGAAACAGATGGGGTAAATAGCATCAACATAATGTAACTTCTGTATTTTAAAAGGGTAATGAGAAAGTAAAAATTAAATATTGAACAGGATTTTGCATGTTATATAGAAAATAAAAGTCAATCACTGAAGTTTGTACGTATTCCAAGTTTTCTGACTACTTTGATACAAAGTATCTATGTGAGAAGAAACTAATTCATTCACGGAAAGATAATCAATGGTTTCCTTGCCAGAGGCAAAAGTTCTAGAAGTGCAAAAGTGGTTTTGTCATGAATTTTCTTTTCTTGAATCTGCTGACTGTTACACTGCAATGTAAGATCCATTAAACTCTTCCATCCAGATTTTGGTAGGGATGAAGTGAAGAATGCTGCCAACCCAACACACAATTATCAATAAAGTAAAAATCACAAACACCAGAAACACTCATCTTAAGATGCTGAGGAAAGGAAGGGGAAGGGGAGGGAAGGGGAGGGAAGGGGAGGGAAGGGGAGGGAAGGGGAGGGAAGGGGAGGGAAGGG
>VXBQ01005187.1:849205-885756 GCA_013400175.1 Phainopepla nitens
GTGTCTCTGGCACAGAAGGAGGGTGGACTTGACCATCTTTGAAGGTTCCTTCCAACCCAAACCGTTCTGTGATTGTAAGAACAGGCACAAAAATGGCTTTTGAGCCACTGTCAATTGAAGATGACTCTGCCCAGGCTGAGGCACCCTCATGAAGAATGGCCTATAAAATAAAGCAGGTCCATCACCTTTACAGACCCATTCTGGTGGCTTCCTGCAAACAGCACAGTGTGTGCCCCAGCACTGCTGGAAACACCAGCCTCCCTCCAAAAACCCTTCCTCCTGCCCTCAGCGCCTGATTCCCACACTGCCAGGAGTCAGCAAGACTCTGGAAAACCTTAAACCTTTAAAATAAAAACTTGGGAAGAGAACAGTATTTTTAACTTGTCATTTATATGGAAGTGTATTCTTTCAGGTGTTTTATCAGCCCTTTGACACAAAAAGGGTTGTTATAATTTTGCACTGTAACACAAGCAAGTTCAGGGAGGAGTGGGGTAGGTTATTTTGTTTTGGGGTTTTGTTGGGGTTTTTTGTTTTGAGTTTTTTTGGTGTTTTGTTTTAGGTTTTTTGGGTTTGTTTGTTTCTGTTTGTTTGATTTTTTTTTTTTTTAATAATGACTGCAGCTGAAATTTTACTTCTTTTGTTTGGAAAAGAAAAAAAAAAGAGGAAAGGAAAAAAAAAGCTCTCAAAGAAAACAGACTGAAAGTTGGCACTATGTGTCCAATACAAATTAAGTGGAATAAACAAAATCCATTTTATTTTTTTTAATGGAGTCAGCAACTGCAAGAAGCCAGATGACCTCTGGAAGAAACCCCAATATGTACTTACAAATAACAAGTTTATATGTGATTTTGTTTTACTTATTTACTTCCTACTATCTCTTCACCATCTGTCTGTACCAAGAAGGTTTTCTTCTGACCAGCTGAGTAGTGAACATAATGCAGTGGACAGGCTGACTTATTTGAGGTGGGTGATGACGAACAACTTGGATGTCCTGACAAATTAGCTTATTTGATTATAGGGAAAAATACTGTAAGAAGTAAAATATTGCTGCTATTGCACATTTCACCTATTTTAATTTTTTTTTCTGGTAAAAACTTCTTTTAAAAGCAGATGCTATTCTCTTTTATTTCATATGAAAAATGAAAAATGTGTATGTTGAAACTGATATAGGCATGCAAAAATACATTTGCTGTATTTTCAAACACATAAAATTATTAACATGATTCCTGAGTCCTCGTGTTGGTCTACTATGTTTAGAGTGATAGAATATTTGCAGATGGTTAATCCCAAACTAGTTTTATATCATTTATACATGTTTTTATACTACTTTTATCTCACTTTTACATTATGTTCTTACAGCAACAGTTTCAAGTACAACTGTAAATCAGGTTTTGCTCTCTGTAAATATTTTTGTCTTTAAAAGAACCAGGGGAAATTTTGTATATACAATAATGAAATCTGTTTTACAAGTCACATTACATACTTTACTTTCAAACCAGCATTAAGGTACAACTAAAGCTTTTGCTTATCTTGAGACTGTAAAATGCCCAACACTACTAAAACAAACTCTCCTTTTTGTTAAATATTTTGAAGAGTCCTAGAGTGAGTACTATATTTAGTAACAGTGAAACTCAACAGCTTCTAGAATTCCTTGCAGGGAATGCATGCACTCAACCACTGCTGACTGTACACTACAGACTTTGTAGCTGAAGAGACAGCAAATAAGCTCCAAAGGAGATGGGGTTTTTTCCCATTCCTTAAATACATTACATCTCACGTGCACACGGTGGCATGGTTCCATTTTTGAGACAGAGCTCATCCAATAAAAATGTGCACACAGAGGTTTTTGGGAGGTGTATGAGTTCTGTGTCTGAGAGAACTGAAGCTCCTGCATGCAGCAGAAGGCACTTACACTGCAATGCAACCAAAATTAACTTGGAAACCTGCGTTTATTGCTGAAAAATCAACCCGCTGAGAGATAGGGTATCTTCAGAATTTTCCAAACAACCTATTATTATCCCTATTCTGGTAACATCTAAATGTGCCAGATGAAATCATAGCTCCGTGGAGTGAGCTCAGAATGAGCAAATGTCTGCCATTAGAGATGAAGGAGATAAGACAAAGGGAAAAAAAGGCACAGACAGTTGAAGTGACTTGGTTGATGAAAACAAATCCATCAGTGGCCAAGCCAGTAACAGGAAGCCAGTCAGCTTTCGACACCAGAAGAGTTTGGAATTTGACCCCCCAAATTGGTATTTACAATAACACACATCTAGGCATCACACTTATTTGTTCACAGAATTCCCCCTCCTTCCTCACCCCAGACCCTGAGGACACTTGTGCGAAAACCAAGGAGCAAAACACTTGATTTGTGGTTTTGGAAACCAACAATAAGGCTGTTTTTTAATGTTTTTCTTCATTCCTTTCCCCACTCAACTGAAAAGAAAAGGATTTTCATAAAAACAAAGAGCAATAACATTTCCTGTGCTTTTCTTATCCTTAACTCTTTAATCATCATGGCACTCCTCACACAGCAGTCAGCAGAGGTAGTTGCATTGTCAACCACAGCAGGCTGAGAGAAAAAGGCAACGATGAGAAATTTTGTAAGTTTTTCTGGTTCAGATAACTTCAGTTAACTTACATTCTGTGTGGGCAGTCTGTACTAGGCAGCTCTCCTGGAAACACAGCAATCCCTCTGAGCCCAGTCACACGCAGAGCCCAGAGCCCCAAAGATGCTGGGACCCACGGGGGCAGACATGGACCTCTGCATTTTGCTGGAAATGGTTCCAGAAAGAAAACAGCACTGGTTATGGCACTGCTGGTCCCAACAGCAGCTCGAGGAGGGGAGGACTGCAAGAGCAGTGGCACAAGAAGCCAGCTGAGTTGGCTTCCAAGTTATCTTGGTACAAGTGTGAATCAGAAACACAATTGCAGAGCTGAAATCCATCCCAAAAATCCAGCCACCTCCTTCCAACTTGGTAAAACAAAAGCCCTGCACATTACAGAGCTCTCTCATTATGGACCTAGGCACATTTAGAGAGGGAAAAAGTGCAAAATTAAGTTGCTAAAGAACAATTTACATCAATGAGAGAGAGAAATAAGAGGGGAAAAAACCAGTCTCTTTTTTATTAAGCACAAATTTATCTGTGGCCTGACCAGTGCAAATAAAAAATGATGACAGCACATAGAGATGCACATTAAAGATTTAGAAAGTGTCTTGAATGCACAAACTCCATGAAATCAGACTTGAAGCATGTCAGGGCTGCTGCCACTTAGGAGTGGAACAAGGCAGAAAAGTGGAGCTGGGTGTCAGAAGCCCAAACCTCACATTTCACCTCCCGTAATTCATGAAAGCCCATTCCAGCTGATGGGACATGATAATGCCTCTGGAAAGCAGCATCAGGAAGGCTGAGTAAATCAGTCCTTCCTACAACTGATGAGAAAACCAGAATATGTTACACTTCCAGCTCTAAATGAAGAAAATCTACTGACTTTGAGTGTGATAAAAATATTACCATGTACTGTCACTTTTTTCACTGCCTTCAATTAATTTTTCTCTCTGTCACATCCAGATAAATGCTGGCAATCTTTACTCCTCAAGACTGTTTTTCATTTTTGATATTACAAAGTCTATATAATATGTGTGTGAGAAAGATGATTTAATAGTAGTGTAATACTTTAAAAATGCATTAATATATAATAACATCTTTTATTTAATCCAGTGTATTTTTTAAATTAAAAACACATCAAATAAAAATCCGTGGGACTCTTGTCCAAAATTACTCAAACCACACAATAAATCCATCACAAAACTATCTTTGTGTGGTGAAATCATGAAAAGACTTTGTCAAGTGCACATATAATTGTGTATTTCAACCTTTTGAGGAATAGTAGAATTGTTTAAAATGAACTTACTACAAAATTTTGAGAAACTGTAGCTCTATAAATCCAAACATTAAGTGCAGCAAAATACTTGTAATTAAATATATGAAAATTAACCATCAAGCCATGAAGTAGAGAAATTAAAGTGAAGCTATGAAAGCATCTAAAGGGAAGATAAATTATTTGTTAAAAAAACCCAGCAGCATGAAGGTATGCTTCAAAATATTTCCCAGTTGTGCTTTTGACCTGAATCTGAACTCTTTGTTGCTTGTCTTCCTTCGTTCCTGGGAATGCTCCTTTCTTACATCTGATTAAAACTGGACAAAGTCTTGTCCTGGGCCAGAGCAAGGACTCAGCCCAGAGTGTTGCCTGTGGCCATGGCCAAGGATGAATGCCTCACAACAGCACAAAAATCAAAATATCCACACCGTAGTATTTGTCCAAATAAGTGGAATAACTTCGTGCTCAGGGACCTCCAGAGCAAGAGCTGATGGCAGGGGGATTAATAATACCCAACATATTTCACTTAAACTTGCCCAAACTGTGCTACATTAGTCTGGAGCTCCATATCACCACCATGGTGCACCTTCCTCCACCCTCAAGCCCCACCAAAGATCCTTGGGCACAATTTACAATTTATCTTTATTCTTGGAGGTGAAAGAAGGGGCAGACAGCTGAGCATTCCTGGTACCCCAACGGTACATCAAAAGCACAAGGAGAAAACACCACACCAATTACTTTAATTTAAAACCTAAGAAGTGACCCAGATTCTTCAAGCAGAGCAAGTCTGATACGTAATAATAATACCTAATATTTAAGACAGATAAATTGCCTTGGCTAGTAAGAAGTGCTTAGTTCTGGAAATATGTACAGTTAGGCCAGAAATAAGGAGTTTAAACGTTATCTGGTGATCAGGAGGACAGACTGGGAGGTGCTTTAATTGCACAGATGAGGCACAACCAAGGCCAAGAAATCAAGCTGTAACAGATTTTTAAAAGCTGAGTTATTCACCTCTTAGAAGTCTCTCAGTAGAGTCCGTTTTGTTTTCTTTCTTTTCATTATCACACATTTAAACAAGAGGTTAAACAATGGTGAAATTAATTGAGCTTAAAACAATTTTTGGAGCAGGACTCTATACAGATAAAAATCATATAGCCTGAAAGGCCAACTTTAATAATTTTCTACTCTGAGGCTGAAAGGAACCGCAGCACAAGACAACAATCTCTTCACCTGGCAGTAATACACACATAAAAAAAAGAATAAGGCTGTTCTCTTCCAAAATTTTCTGGCTAGACCACAGTAAATATCCAAAGAGAAAGAAGGTCTGGCTAGAGATTTCTGTGTAGATTGCGTAGTTGCTTATTTGATTTACAAAGGACTCAAAGAGATTTAATATTTTACAAGGCAGACATAAGCATGGTTGAAAAGTGTTTTTTTCAAACCTGACAGAGGTTTTTACTTATTTTTACCTCCAGATCTGAGTGAGTTCTTCATGTAGGGCTTTCCCTACCTACCCTGCACTCACAGAACCAAAAGGAAGGTTGTCCTCCTCCCAGAAGGATGAATGAATTTAAAAAGCCAAAAATCCCAGTGTTAATATCACAGGTGTTCTCAGAGCAAGCTATTAATGCCAAAGATATTTAAAAGAAAGTGGTTTAGAGATTGAAATATTGAGATGTTTGATTAAGGTTAAGTGGAAAACTCCAGGGCTGGGATCTCAGGTTTTGTACTTCCTACACATTCGAAAGGTCACATCAGTGGTGTCAGATGTTTTAAAACTCACAAATATACAACACTGGAATGTATTTGCTTGTTAATATGCAGAAGCACTCGGCTACCAAGGGAGTTGGAAATTCAGTGCTCAAAGCAGAGCTTGCAGCAGTCCTCTGGATGTTCCACCATCCACAGCTGCTGAGTTTGGGGCTGTTGGAGGATATATCCCCACCTCTTGCTGTTGGTACCCATAGATCAGATGTCCCAGAGCTTGTTCTGCCCATTTTTCAATCTGTAGAGCAGATATAATCTAACTCCACAATTTCCCAAGGCACCAAGGTCTACATGTTCACCACTTGCTGTGTAACTCATTATTTCATTATTTCATCATCAGGGTTTATGCTGGTCTCCCACTGGATTCATTAAATTGCTCCCCTGCTTCAGCATGGAAGGATTTGATGGAACAGCAGCTCTGCTCTGACGTGTATTTACTGAGAATTGTAAAGTGTCTCCATAAAAATTGCAGATTATGTATCAAAGTTCGTATTGTAGAAATTAATGCTTTTAAGAGGAGCTGTTGCACACATGGGACTCCCACAGCCATACACCCCAAAATCATTGCAGCTTGCCTTCTTCAAGCAAAAATATCCATCTCTGGAGAATCACACACTGTCTTTTCAGAGTAAAACTGTACATTTGCAGGTACACTGGGATTCAATGACAATTCAAAGAATAAAACATTTTTTCCAGCCAAGTGTGGGAAGGGGGTGTGTGCCTATTGCTTTTCCCCCAAGTATTTTCTGGTACAGAACTACTTGAAATGCTCTTTTATAAGGAACACAGCTTAGATATTTTCATACCCATTAGGGATGGCTGTGGAAAGGCACGTAAATTTAACAAGAGTACAACGGTTTTCTATTTTTAAATCTGGAATATTTTATACTGGGGTCTTTTACCACATTAAAACACAATGAAAGCTAGGCAGCTAATTATCTAAAAGGTAACAAAACTTTAAACTACACACAGATGTTGAGCTGCACTAAAAGGACAATTATTTGCCAAAATCACTGCCAAATAAAAGTTCCTATTTGGAAACTTTCACACATTTGTGTTTGGTGCAGCTGCAGCTGTTTAACTGCACATAAATTTTGTTTTCCCCTTTCCGATTGTTATTCAAATGACATTAAAGAGCAATTACAGCAGAATGACAATAACTAGTCCGTTAAAAGTTCAAATTGTAAGAGATCTGTTTTAATTTAAAGTCAATAAAGTATTAGAATAGCAAAATAAACGGATACCTCTTTATGCACATGAATGTTCCTTTTCTTTCTACACACAGGTATATTCAATATTGCAGAGGCACCAGGTTTAGCCCTGGCTGCTGTAATTGTGAGCCCTGGGCTGGTGTTCCTCTGCAGATGGACTCTGACTCCCTCGAAGGCAGGTGGGCCCTGCAGAGAGACTCAACAAATGAGAAGGCTGGGCAATCACCAACAATCACCAAAGACAAGGGAAAGTGCCAGATTCTGCACCTGGGATGGAACAACCCTGGATGTACGGACAGACTGGGGGATGAGGGGCTGGAGAGCAGTGCCATGGAAAGGGACCTGGGGCTCCTGCTCAGTGGCAAGTTGAACGTGAGCCAGCAGTGCCCTGGCAGCCAGGAGGGACATCCCTGTCCTGGGGACACCAGGCCCAGCATCGCCAGCCGGGCAGGGGAGGGATTGTCCTGCTCTGCTCTGGGCTGGGGCGGCCTCACCTCCAGTGCTGGGGACAGCTTTGGGGGCCACAATATAAGAAAAACATTAAACTATTAGAGAGTGCCCAAAGGNGGTGACAGTGGCAGGACCTGAGGGAATGGCCTGAAGTTGTGTCAGGGGAGGTTTAGGGTGGATATCAGGAAAAGGTTCTTCCCCCAGAGGGTGGCTGGGCACTGAACAGGCTCCCCAGGGCAGTGCTCACAGCACCAGCCTGACAGAGCTCAGGGAGTGTTGGCACAGTGCTCTGGGGCACAGGGTGTGACTCTTGGGCATGGAGCTGTGCAGGGCCTGGAGTAATCCTTGGGAGTCCCTTCTAACTCAGCTTATTCTGTGATTCTGTTTTGTGTGTATAAATAAATGTATGTGTGTGCAAATGTTGCAGACACCTATGGGTGGCCAGGTAACTCCCATGCAGTCCTGGCCCCTGGCTGTGCCCAGGCTGGAGCTGAGTGGGCACGTACCTGGTGCAGAGCTGAGCCTCACACGGCTCACTACCAGGCATTTCATTGAGCTGACTGCACAAATCTTCAGACCACAAAACTCTGCAGACTTCATCATTTCCATATTTATACTGCACCTAAATACTCCCAGTGGACTTGATTACCTCTTGTACAAAAAACCCTCTTAAAAATTTGGCCTTGGAAATAGATCTAGAGGATATAAATCAGCACAACAGAACCACAAGAACGGACACCACCAAAACACAGCCCCTAAGGGTTCTCTTTATCGGACTGGGCAGTCAGAACAGTTCTGTCTGTCATACACCTAATGGAGTTATGAGATTTCAGCTGTACAACAACATCAAAGCCCACCTTAAGGGGCTTATAAAATGGAGGGCAAGATAGTGACAGGACAAGGGGCAATCGTTCTGAACTGAAAGAGGGCAGGTTTAGATGAGCTTTCAGGAAGAAATTCTTCACTCAAAGAGCAGTGAAGCACTCTAAGATCCTGCCCAGAGAAGTTGGATGCCCCATTCCTGGAAGTGCCCTGGCTGCTTTATTGGCAAATTAGCTGTTTTTATAATGTGGCCTGGAAATAAATGTTTTGCCTTAGCAATACCAACTCATTCCCAACTCACCTGTAATCTCCCAACTAGAGACTGATGCATCCTCAGACACCTAAATACTTATAAAATGCATCATTTACACAACTGGATTAATCACATCCTTTTGGGTGAGAACTATTCATTAAGTATAGCAAACCAAATTCCCCACTCTCCAATTTCTTAAATTCCTGTCTCCATTACAGATGTCAAACCCTTAAGGAAACATTTCCCATTTCTTCTCAGCTGCAGAGGACTGAAACCCCAGCAGCACAGCTATGAGCTCTCATCTGCAGTATGCTATGGGCTACTCTCCCAGCTCATACTCAGATGAATTATGGAGTTTTAAATTGAAATGCTTTAAGAATCATTTTTTCAGACTCGGCATACGTTCGGCAGCGTTCCAGTCCCTGAGAAATACTCTGAAGTCTGCAGATAGCAAATCATTAACATTTTGAAGACTCAGTAAAAATGGAATCAGAAGATTTATCTGCCGAAAATTGGTCAATTTAGTCCACATCCTGACTCTGGAAGTTGTCCAAGCACCTGATGTTTGAAGAGCAAATTTTCTGCAAGTAAGGAAAAAATATATTTACTTTTGACTTGCATTGTCAGTCCTCTTCATACCATCAAACTGGAGGCTTTTATCACTCCTAAAATTTTCATTTGCATACTCTGTTTAATTTTTCAACTGTAAATTCTAACCTGTTCTATTCTAAATGGGCACTCATGAAGCAGCTACATTTTGATCCCAGTCCTTTCCAAGAGCTGGCATCAATGCTTTCAGTGATGCTAATAACTAACCAGCTCCAAATCTTCTATCCCTTAGTAGATCTGTACTTACACCAATCAAATTTAGATGCTTCTTTCCCCATCACTGAAAAACTCTTTGCCAACAAATTTTATGTTGTCTTGTTGACACAAAAATATCAGATACCTGTACTTAGAAAAATTGTCCTTCAGGAGCCACAAACTCTTCCCTACAAGCAGAACAGGCACCTAAATTGGAAGCAAGTATTCAGAAAATCAAAAATTTCTCCCAGTCCTGAGCTTCATTAAAAAAAAAAGCTGTCTTATAGTACCATCTGATCTTGAGTTTATCTTGAAAAAATTGGGTATGTAATTTTCCATGGGAAGACAATAAAGCATCTAACATGCTTTGAAATCATTTCTTGTCCATTTCTGAAGCTAAAAATTTATTTTGCTTCTTCTTGTGAAAGAGCACTGAGAGGGGATAGAGAAGGGCAGAATGAAAAGAAATTGGGGAAAGAGGAGAGTATATCATTTCATTCAACTCTAGGAATTCTGTATGTGGCCTTGAGGTAACGTCAGAGGAAGAGTCAAAGCAAGGAAGATGTTCTTCTCCTGCACAAACCTGCCTTTCTGGGTATTCTCTGAGTAAAGAACCCAGCCAAGATTAATATCTAAATTGCTTTTCTCTTTTGAGATTCCAAAGATGTGATATACCAATAAGCTTTTTAAGGTCCCAGCCCAAAAGCAATCACATCTTTCATGATAAGCACATCCCTCAAAGAACAAAGCAAGCATCAGCTCTTTTTTATGTATTATGAAATATTATAACCTAGAAGATCCTTTTGTCAGTACCAGTGTAAACAGAAGCCTTCCTTTGCTGTTTGCTCCTCTGTTTCAGAGCTTGAAGAGATACACATATCACTTCCTTTCCTTCATAAATCAGAGGTGCCAACTCTTGTGTCTTTATACAACAAATTCATCCAGACATTTAGCAGCGCTGTTCCAGGAAAAAAATAATCTGATTTTACTAATGAAGTCATTAACAACTGTACTTTGTGTGCAGGCTTCAAAACCTCTCTGTGAAGATCCAAGTAGAGAAAAGACTGAACAACACATAAAAGAACAGTGATTTTTCAGGAACTTTGAATTTGGCAACCAAGAGGTCCAGCAGCTCTCAAAAGAGCAGTGGTCACCAGGTGTTAACAGAGGAGCAGTGCAGGCCAGAGGCAGAAAGAGGAATACTGTGCTCAGTATCCATCTCAGTGCCACCAGCTAAAAAACTAAACCAAACCAAAACAAAAAAAACCCAAGCAAACAAAACAAACAACAAAAAAACCCAAACTAAACCAAAAACCCAAAACCAAAATGAACAAAAAAACCCCAACAAACAAATAACAACCAAAAGAAACCCAAAAAGCCCCAGAAAAACCTGAAAACAAAACACCCCCCCACCCAAAAAACCCCCAGCAAACCCCACAAAACTGTTTTGAAGCATAATCCCTCAAAATAAAGGCGGAAGAAGTTATTTACTTGGAAGGAGGAAGAAATGCTGAGAAAACAGTTTTATAACCCTTAGGAGATCTGAAAAACGAGGACAGCTCGCTTTTGACCAAAACTACTTTTCTGCTCACTTCCCTCATTTCTGCAGGGTTATCACAGAGGTGACTTCTAGACATCAAATTCTCTTACATAATGACTTACTAAGTATCTATCCACTGCCAAATAAGTTATCATCTAAGGCAGAGTTATAATCTAATCTAATAAACAGAAAAACATCACAGAGAAAGTGAGGCAAATCATTTGAAACCAAAAATTATGAAAGAATATGCTTTGATGAACAACTAACCAGCTTTCTGAAGTTACAATATTTACATATGAAAAGAGGATTGCACAAAGTTCCAGAAGTTTATATTATAAGCTCTGATGTTCTATCCACCTCCCATTAGAACTAATTGAAGGATGGGTGCCTTTGCCCTGAGGCATTGGATGGGAGATAAAAGGAAAGGTGAAGTACAGATGAGGCTACTATGGTTATGGCTAGTGAAAATAATGCCAACATGCAGCAGACAGGGACAGCCACTGTAAAGACTCAATTACAGAAAGCAGCTCTCAGTGCCAAGGCAAGCCAGCACCATGCCCTGGGACGGGAAATTTGATGCTGTAGAGGCCATTTGTCTTAAAAATTAAATAAATAGATTCGAGGAAATGATGAAGGCAATCAGAATGCCCACTGAAAAACTTTGCAATCAATGATCCATTCTTCAGACCTCAGTTGCTTTAAGCTGACAAATTTTTATGAAACAAAAGCCAGACTAACTGAGACGGGTTTGGAGAACTGATGGTTCAGACCTCCAGGATTTCTTCAGAAAATCTCACACTACCACCAAAAACCCATAACCAACTCTTTGTGTGCCTCCTGACATAAAAAACACACTTTCTGCTAAAGGGACTCACTAACTCTAGCATTTTATCCTGCTCTCCACCACACTGCTCGGAGGAGAAGGATGTGGAACATTTTTCACAAACTGTCATATGCTTGCAGATGAGTGGGTTAATGTATCAGCCTTTCACCTTTGGAAACGACAGTTCAAAAGTCTGAATTACTGTGATAATAAATGTAGTATTGTTTTGGTTCAGTACAGACCTGTGTTTGAAGAACTGTGACAAAATATTTTTATAACCTTGTGGAAAAGATAAGAAGTTGGCAATTCTCTTTTATGCTATAGATTTTGTCTGTAATCTCAAGCAACCTAATTAAACCCAGCCTTTGAAAATAATTAGCTATCTAACACTGATTTTACTAAGTCTGGTTTAAATAAAACTACATTCTTTGATAAACTAAGCTAAGATATGATTTAAGGATAAATTATTTCCTTAAACAGGTTCACGGCAGGTAATACAGATTACAGGCCAATAAAAAAAAAAAAAAAAGCACACCTAGCTCAGGTAAGAGCTAAAAAATGTGGTTCTTTTAGAAATAGGGAGAAAAAAAAACATCACTAAAAGTCAGATTTTCAGCTTCAACCAGTTTCCACATGTCAATAATAAAGCTGTGAAAAATAGAGCTTGCTAAAAAACAACCAAGCCCACACTGGGATACCTTACAATTGGTGAAGACTTACTCAGCAGCCTTGTGACAGTTCTATCCAGCAGGGTTTGTATCTCCATGGATTTTAACTACAGATTACTCATGACTAGAGATACAGTAGTGCACTGTGGTCAAAATGATCTTTATAACCAGTACGTTTAAGGGATTTACAAAATCATATCGTCCATCCTTCCCAAAAAGTGGATGGATCTTTAAATCATTGTTTTTAAGAACTCTAGGAGCCCTAGGCAGGATATATTGTTCCTTAAAAGAAAGGCAAAGCCTCCTAAACCCAAACTCACTGCAAACAAGCACAGAGTCAGATAATTTCCTGCTTTCGCACAACTAACGGGCATGTTAATTCTTTTACTGTAGCAGGGATTATAAAAAAGCCCTATTCTACTCATTTTAATGGTGCTGTCACTGTAGCAGAATAATGCTTTTCCAGTATCACTTTGCATTACTGCTTCAACCTCTGATGACAGATGAAAAGTACTGAATCTTCGCCAAAAGCTGAACACGCCATTATCTCTTTTTGCACAGCTGCACAGACATACCCTAGCACAGAGCGGGGCTTGCTAACATTTTGTTTAGGGCTTAAAAGTAAAATAAAAAAAGATTTAAAAAGATCCCATATCCTGAAGGCAAAGACAACCTGAAACTTTGCTCAAAGAAGCATGAAAGCACAATTCCTTTGCCAAATGCACCTCAGAATGTCACATTACCATACGTGGAGTCAGTAATGGGCAGCTGAACTCTGAAACGCTGCTTGGGTTTTATTCTCTGTTTGTTCCTGTCAGTTCAGCAGATTCCAGACACGGGATAAATAAATGCATAAAGGTTTATATTAACTCAGTCCAAGTTATAATGTAATCCAGATACTATTGGAACGAGAGGCACCTAAGCCTGAACAGGACCTTTTGAATCACTGACTCCAGTTTTCAACTACCATTCACAATTAGTTTTTAAAAAATAAATCACATTAAAGCCAGCTTGGTGTCCAGACCCACTGCGTCTGTCAGAGCGATCACTCATGGTCAGAAGCCTCCCAGCCTCAAGCCTGAAAGCAGTAATTGTCAGTTTACATCAATTTATGTCTTATGCTAATGCTGGCATTCAGCTGAAGGAACTCCTCGAATTCCCTCCTTCTTTAATTCCCTGACATCCTTGCAGACAGCAAACATACACACGCTCTCAGCCCACATTTTGCCTGCTGCCAGCCACTGGATCCAACCATCCCAGGACACATATGCCCACATTTTGCTCCATCACCTTAGCAGATCTTCTCTGCCCTGGTATGAATTCTTCATTCGTGAACGTGATGACAAGAGTAACACTCTTTGGGTCTGAAATGGCACAAAAGCTTTACCCGGTGTCATGATCATTTTCCTGTCTTCAGTGAAAGTTTTTTACACTGAGCATTGCACTTGGCCTCTCTCAAGGCTACATTTCATGAGTGGCTGGCAGGTAACCTGCATCATCTACCACAACCAGTATCTTCTCTTCCCATGTCATTTCCAACTGTGGAACAACATGAGCTGAGAAGCTCATAGTTTAAAAAAAAACCACACGGCAGTATTTCAGCACATATCCTTGCAGTTCATGGTATGAAATTGAAAACTATTTGTATTTTACCCATCCTCATTATCTTCCTCACAGATATTCTGATTATTTTCTACACGTTGGTAATTCTGTCCCACTCCACAGTCTCAGCATATTGCATTTGACCACTCTTCCTGCAAGATCCCTACTGAAAATATTAAATAAAACACACACCAGGACCAATTCACACATCACTAAAACTCCTCTTTCTGCCTTAGTTCTTTACATCAAGTCCTCTATCACACTCACCATCCTTTAAATAATTTTAATAGTCTCCAGTTTCACTGACAATTTCCTGAAGTGATGCTTATTAAGCACTTCACTGAAGCCCAGACTGAGCAGAAGTATCAGTTACTTATTTTAGTAAACTCAGACTAGACTTTATGACAGTTCTATCTACTAGATCAGAATCTATTTATTTCCTCTAACCCCTTCCAAAGGATGTGAGTGAGGTGTGACTAACAGGTCAGCAACCCTTTTAATAGGCTTTGCTTCTCCTGTTAAAACTGTGGCTATATTTTGTTATCACTAATTGCTGTTTCTCTGTCCTCAATGTCATTAGCCATCTTCTCCAAAATCAGCCTGTTGGGAAAGGAAATAGGCATCTTGGGCATAACCAATTACATTTAATCTCAACTTCATGCAAGGATTAAGGCAGTCCCACTTTTAGATTAAGGCAGTTCTGCTTAGATTTTCTTCTATTATGGTCTAGCTGTTATTTAAATTTACTTTTGCAAGATTAAGTCAGCACAACTTTTTGGTTATTCTCTCTCTTAATCGCTACACCTCTAGCATGCCACTTTTTCCTCATCTGCCCTTGACCTCCCTGCTTAGCCAATCTGTACATTCCAGGGGGCTGCTCATTCCCAGTCCCCTTCTGCAAGTTCCTTCTCAACTCTGCCCGCCCAGCACATCTCCACTTTGGTTAAGAACACAAGATACAAGTAGCATTTGTAACTCTGACCTTCAGAGACTCTACCCCTCCAAATTCAAGTCCTCAAGCACCTGGGCCCAGCTGACATGACCAGGTTACTCTTTTATCTGAGTTTTAGACCCCACTGTACTAAATTCAGCACAGATATTCTCTAGTACAATCAAACGGGCCAGAAGAAATTAAAGGATTGTGAAAGAACCTCAAGTCAAGGGTCAACATGATTGCTACTATAAATTACACGGGAATAGCAATCTTATCTTACTAACAAGGATAAAGCAAGAGTATTAACTCGAGGGTGGGATGTATCTACTTACACAGCAGTATCCTGCACTGCTGTAGCACAGCTGCTTTTGTAGGGGATTGCCACTCTGCTAAGACAGCAAAAACTATTTTCCACAAATCTCAAGTGTAACCTGATGAATTGTTTTCTCTGTTCAGGTAGGGAAGGATAGAGACTGCCTGGGTGTCAAATGGCACAGAATGAGGGGCAGTGTTTTGTATAAAAAAAGAGAAAAAATGCAAAGATAAAATAACAGAAATGGAGAATGTAGTGGAGAGAGCCTGAAAAGCAAGGCTTTGACAAGTTTCTCTGTATTCAGAGGGACTTTACTAAACACTAACTCAGCCTGCTGGAATTTGCTGTAAAGTACCAGCTGCAACACGAGACCTAGGACAAGGGGGAATGGCTTTTAACTGGAAGAGTGGGCTTAAATTAGGTATTAGGAAGAAGTTCTTTACTGTGAGGGTGGTGAGGCACTAGGACAGGCTTGTCCAGAGAAGCTGAGGATGCCCCATCCCTGGAAGTGTCCAAGGCCAGGCTGGATGGGGCTTGGAGCAGCCTGGGATAGTGGAAGGTGTCCCTTCCATGGCAGAGGGTGGGACTGGATGAGCTCTAAGGTCACTTCCAACCCAAACTATTCTGTGATTCTGTGATTCAAGTTGGGATTGAGTAAGAGGTTTCACATAAACTCATCAAGACTGTGAAACTTTTAGTAAGGCTGTATATACATCTATAAGTGATCCATGTCACAAAACAAATGTTAATTCTGTGACAAAAAGACAGTACTGTCACCTCAGGAGTTGCTTCAGCAATTTCTTAGTTGCGTAACAAGAGAATAAAACCTGAATTCACAGCCAGGGAGGAAAGTGCAGTGTTTGTCATGGTTTATGGATGGAAAGTCCTCCGCATATCTGTGTTCAGCCACCTGCCTTCAGCAAATTATAGTACAACATACGTGTACCCATACAGAACTAACTGCTCCCAGGTTAGCAGCAATAAAATATCACCCAGTGACATCTCTGAAGACGTCTCAGCACACAGTGCATTAAAATAAAGATGAACAATAGGTTGGAATTATATAAAAAATCTCAGCAAGCCTCCCATTCTTCATTTTATGTACGTGGCAGACAGCTTCCATTCCCTTTATGCATATATATAATCTTATTCTGAGCGAACCCTTTTATTCCACTGAAATGGTGTTAATATTTCTGTTAATATTTCTATTAGCGTTTCTTTACACAATGAGTGCCCATAGAGCTGAAAAGCTATCAGAAAGACCCTGAACACTTATCACTGATCTGGCAGAAGAGATTTACAATTAAACCTCCTCCTTAGAACAAAAGGCATTTTTATGACTAAAAAAAAAAAGGTCTTAATTTTGTTGCTAATCACATCAAAAAATAAGATATCATCCTGATTTAATCAACTGTGACGTTCACAGGACAATATTTATACTTAAAATTTTCTGAAAGCCAAACTCTTCTGGAAGAGAAAACTGAATCAATCCTTTACCATGGGCATTGTCCTACAGAAGTAGACCAGCAAAATGCTTACACAAAAAACTGAAGTCAACCTGAGTCCTTTTGGGGTGAAATGGTCATTATGTGAAAAGTTAGAGCAAGTGATGCAAATGGCTATAGGCAGAATGGGAGCAAGATCAGACAGATGGGAAACCACGGCACTGGACAAATACTGAGCATAAAAAGGGTTGAAGCCACTTCCCCTCCCCCAGCTCGGAATGAGTGCATCCAGGATATTTTTATCCAACTATTTATTGTGCTCTTGTGCTCCATCTGCCGGCTCTGCAGCAGCAGGCAATGCATTCCACACCTATTATAATAACAATACCAAATAAAAAGGCAAGATAAAAATATGAGGGAAAAATATTTACCAGGATCAATCTCAGGAACTTTTATCCACATATTGTCCTTTGCATTAATAGACAGATATCTAGTTGTCTTGTCTTTTACTTAAATGAGTTACTCCAGCTTTGTGGGGCATTTTCCCTGCTATATGCTAAAAGCCTAAGATGTATTTTGTCATTTACACCATTAAGCAACAGAAGAATATTATTCTGAGTATGAAGAGTTTTCAGAGTTCAAATTCCTTTATTTCTCGATGGTATGATGAAAAACAAGAAGTGGAAGGATTTTCTTACACTTAATATCATAGTAAATCTGTGTACAAACAGATTATCCATATATAGATTTACATGGACACAGGTGCTTATTTAATAAATCAAATTCTATTAAGGAAAAGGGTCTTTCCAGGGTATTTTTATTACACCCCTAGAGGGACTCCTATTTCACCATGGAATCAAAAACTGGGACTGAGTGAGAAGTAAAGGGATCCTTAGTGCATCTGCTACCTAGAGTAACACCCAAGTCACCCCTCTGAAAACCCTGTAGAGCTCCTAAAGCAATTTATTCCAGGTAATTGAACTCCAGGCATTAAAACAAATTTGCTGAACAGCATCATAATGTGAAAGCTGCAGCTGAACAGTTCCACACTCAGAGGTGGACACCTCCTAAACACATGGAGTGTTTTTAAGTGGCTGAGAGCACAGAACTCTTGGGCTTGCAGCAAACCAGAAGTATCCCATTAGCACATCAATGGACCAACCTGCAGCCCTGGTGAGCAGAGGTCACCTCTGTCCTCCCCTCCTGCCACCTGCAGCTTCTGGCCCAGGTGTCAGCAGGTTAAGATGCACGGTGGAAATGTGCACATCCCTTAAATGCCATTCACTCTGGTGGAAAGGGACACGTAAATTAATTGCCACGCTGGTTTTTTTGGCTGTTCAAAGTTAAGCACATGCATAGCTATAGTAAGTAGGGGATTGCTACTTTTTATTTAAGGCTGGCAATTTGATTTTTCACTTGTCAAAAGCACATTTAAATGTGACTAGATAAAAGCGTGGTAGGGGTTGGAAATTCTGGTCTTCTTGTGAATGAGAGGCAGAGGGAAAATATTCCAGTAATGCTGAAATTTTCTTCCTTTTATAATACGGATAAAGAAAAAAAAAATACGAGAGAGAACAGATATAAAATATAAAATCCATTTTGCAATAGGACCTTAACTGAGATCATAGTAATTTTTATGATATCAAGCTCAGTATTTTCACAAAGTTAGTTGTCCTTACAATTCAGGGCTTGTGGAATAAATGCCTGCTCTGCTCAGAAATTCTTCCCTTAGTACCTGATCCCTCTCAGAGGCAAGGAGCCAAACTAGTCAGTGTTTTGGTTTGACATGGTGCTGCCATTCATAACATTTTAATGTTCAAATACAGCTAAAAGTTTAAGCTTCTGCGTTTTTATTTAGATCACATTAGTTGATGCTTTTCTCAGTGGTGGGGGAATGTCTCTCACATCCTCTGATAGAGCAGTTTAAAATGCAGAAGCTGCCAAACAACATACAAAGAACAGTAATGACGTTTTTTGGAAAGTGAAAACAAACATTCAGTATTTCAAATTACACTATCAAATGACTGCACAACTCAAATCTCAAAGCATATGCAGGCTGTAGAAGGTATCACGTATCTATCTCTATGGCAGCTAAGTAATAACAGGGAACAGAAATCTAAAGAAATCAGAATTGTGTATCTGTTGTCAGTTTAGTGTGATTTCTAAAGAGATAAAAGTCTCTTGAATTTTCTTTTTTTAAAGCTATTACTGAGGAAAATACTATGCGACCTCAGCAATTTTTTTTTTCCATGGATGTTTTTATAATGTGCCCAATTTTACACTTTGACAGCTCCCACATTGTTCATGTAAGGTCACACAGGAACACTGCAAACAGAACAATGTTCCAGAGGAACACTGAATAACTGTATTGAATAACAGTCAGAATGGAGTTGTTTGGCAAGATAACAGAGCGTGGATGTGGCAGCACAACAGCAGAATTCGCCTCTTCCTGGTACCTGTTGTGTAAGGAACAAAATGCTCCATCCAGAGGAGCATTCTCACAGCACCTCCTGGAGCAGCTGCAGATGTTCCCAGATCCAACTGTAAATTAAATAACAGGAGGTGGGGAGGGGGTGGGGGAGTGTGGGTTTATTTTCATCTGTCCTTTACAGTCAGGGCAGCAGAGGGTCTGTGCTAGCCACCAGAGCCCAGCAATTCTGCACAGGGAGAGGGCAGGGAGTGAGCAAAGGGTGACCAAGACCAACCTTCAAAAAATATACAGAATCACAGAAAAGCTTGGAAAAGGCCTCCAAGATCATCAAGTCCACCTGTTAGTACTGCCAAGGCCACCACTAAGCCATGTCCCGAAGTGCCACATCTACATGTCTTTTAAGTATCTCCAGGGATGTGACTCCACCAGTTCCCTGAGCAGCCTGTCCAATGCCTGACAACCCTTTCTGTGTAGAAATTTTTCCCTAATATCTAATCTAAACCTCCCCTGGCACAACTTGAGGCTGTTTCCTCTTGTCCTGTCACTTGTCAGGAGAAGAGCCCAGACCTCCCTGGCTGCACCCTCCTGGTCAGGGAGCTGTAGAGAGCAGCAACATCCCACCTGAGCTTCTTTTTCTCAGGCTGATTTCCACAGCTCCCTCAGCTGCTCCTCATCAGACTCATGTCCAGACTCTTCCCCAGCTCTTCTCTGGACCTGCTGCAGCATCTCAATGTCTTTCTATTCATGCAGGGCCCAAAACTGAACACAGAGATGTAAAAGTTAAATTCCAATCTTCATTAAGATCTTTCATGTCTGTCCTCTGTTCCTCAGTTTCTCATGTGGCAAAAGAAAAGCTCGCAGAACTTTTTATAAAATACTACATATACACTGCTTACTAATTATTCAATACTTTTATTTATGCACATCCCTAAAATCCTTCTCTAGAATTTCAGCTGATGGTATTATAGATGTCTGGCTTTGAGAAGTCAGCGAGACAGCAATTAGCTACAGGCTTAAATGAAGAGCAATGCATATAGATCCTATATTAATTAAAGACAACTCATTTCTACAAGTAAGATTCTTTTTTTCCTCTTCCCTGCAAATATTTATGCACTCATTTAAAACCTGAGTGCAACTGTGTAATACAGCCAGTTTAAACAATACAGTTGAATGCTTGGTTAGAATGCAAAACAATCTGAAATTAATGTCTGCACTACTGAAATCTAACAGACATTTCAGGGGAAGTGCAGCAATGCCATGAAGCACAGCTCCTTCTCCTGGGCCTCAGTACTAATTGCTTGTGGACTTTGCAAGATGTTAGAAACAGCAGAAAATCACAAAGTCTTTTCTCAGTGGAAATCATGAGAAAAATATCGTTTCTTCTGACCACAACAATAAATGCTTTTAAACACGCAAAAGTCGTCAAAAGACTTTCTAGGCAACTCAGAAGAAATCACTTCAGACAGGATTACTACTTTATATGTATATCCAGAGCCCTGCAGGCATACTAGAGTCAGATTTGTTAATTCTGCACTAGTCTGCTTTGACTTTACCACGGGGCTTTTGAAATGTTAAAAAAAAAAAGGAAGAGATTGGAAACATGAAGCTTAAAGAAAACTCATGTTGCTTTATACTGTAAATATCCTCTATCAGGAACTGGAGAAGCTTGATGTCCTTTCAATTTTGTTTGGGCATGATCAATCTGAACAATTTTTCTCTAATCCACTTCCACTTGCAGAACAGCTCAGTGGAGGAGACTGCCCAAAACGATGGAAAATCACTGTACACAGCCTGGGACCCTGCACGTTTTAGCACATGAGCCCAAAGCTTTCCTTAGGAAAAGCATCAAGTACAGATGTGTTGGGTTTAGAAAATCCAACCCTTTACTTATTGATGAAAATCAAGCAGTGCCAGTGCTCCCAGTGAAATCCTGCATTTTCCACTGCAAAAGCCCAGCCCTTTTTCTGTGTGTCTCTGATGTCTGGGCTATGGGAGGAAAGTCATCACCCACAGAGCCAAGGTAATGCATGAGTCAAGGTTGGATACATCATTTATGCTGGAATTATTCCCTCTCTGCCTTGGCTCTTGACCTTTCCCATCCTCCAGGCACGGCTGCAGCAGCATGGATGTGAGCTTTTAGTGCAAACATGGTCTAAAAATTCTTTTGTCCCAGATACAACACAAGTAATCCTTATCTGGGATTTGGCCTAACACACACAAAATACTCATCTTTGCAAACGTTCACAGCACAGGACTAACTGGTAGCCTTGCAGGACTCATCACCTACTGCTCTCAGCTGAAGACAGCCTTCCTTGCCTGACCAAACTCAGCACTTGTAACACCTCACTCCTGAGAGCAGGCACCTGCTTTTCAAGATTTAGATAATTCCTAGAAAATACCAATGACACTGTGGATTGACTTCTATCCCAAGGTGCATGAGGTGTTATGTTCTTCCTTCTCCAGTCTGAAAATGAATGAGAAATTTTAGATTATCACAATGATCTCAATGAGTCAATGAACAAGAAATAAAATTAGGGATTATCATGATGATTTAATCAGTATTGGTTTTATCAATCCTTTTCCACCAAGGATTATCTGTTTATTTACAAATGGCTATCTCTGTGTCTTTGAAGGAAACAGACCTCACAGCCTGTCATTAAAGTCCTCACATGCATCCATCCATAAACACAGTTCAGCTTTATCCATATATCCAGCATATCTATCCATGTGCAAAGGATATGACCAAAGAGCATTACTACTCACACACATAACTAACATAACATGGAGTAAGTCAAGGAAAATAAACCTCTGGAAGGTTCTCGTCAGTAAATTACTTTGATAGCTTTTACAGGAGAGAGGAAACAATCCTGAGAAGGCACTAAGGGAAGTTTTCTCAAGTCTAGCTGCAAAGCTGGATGCTGTGAATCTCATCTTGCAAAATTGGCAGAAACCTCTCCTCCAGTGCTGGGCCATTTGGTGCAGGAGCACCACCACTTTTAAGAAAGTGTCTCAGTATCCTTAGAAACAAAGTCTGTATTTCTCAAAAGTGACTACTACTTGGGTCTGGAAGTGATGATAATCCATCCTCTGAAAAATCAGATACTTTCATGTTCTCACACACACATAAAAGGTACCAAAATTTTCCAGTTAATTTTGAAAGTGTTGGCCCAGAGGTATGCTTTGGAGCTCTGAATACACCGTCCTCTTCCCAGCTTAAAATGCTGTTAAATTGAGTTAATAAGTAGCCTACTTCTCAAATTGCTGTCAAGAAAAATGTCCTTTTCTGTACTTCTCAGGATTTTCAAGTTTTCTAATGAACAGCATTTTAACAAAGTATTTTCACACCCTAATGCTTTCTCCCTTGATTTCACTACACATCAGACATCCCACTGTTCCAGTCCACCCAACAATACACCTGTTGTTCCCAGTACAACCGTTGGCGTGACTAACAAAGCCCTGCTGTTCACATTTCAGTTTAAAATGCCACATTCTGTATATCCTGAAATAGTTTGTTCTGATTTCAGAAGAAAAATACGTTTTTTAGGCCATATGCAATAAGGAATCATCACAGCACTGCCCTCAAAAAAACAATGCTCATATTCTCACTATGTACAGAGATATGCACTTATAAAAAACTGCAATCTAGGGAGTCCACAAGAAAACAAACCTCAAAATCTTAACTTTAGTAGAACCCCATTTCCTACAATAATCCATATCCAACAAAATACTCTCATACACCATCTATGCAAGTGAGAACCTCGCCTGGGCAATGAAGCTTAAACAACACCTAAACACACAACGGTGAGGCAGGCAGTGATTTAAACATCATCAGCAGTGCAAGGAGGGGGCTGAATTAATGGCCCCCCCTTTGAAAACAGAACTCATTATGAAACCTCAGTTAAAGAACAACTTGACTGCAGCCAACCTGACCATATCTCAAACCTTCTGTGTAAGCGTAAGTGGGAAAGATAAATCCCGGTACATGTAGAATAATACCCTGATTATTTATTAAAATGTGCTTCTCCCTATACAAATGTGTTAGATCCATATTAGGTTCTTTCCTATTAGGTAAAACTAATTTATTTGGTATAAGGCAAATGGAGAAAAAACGAGACCATTTTAAAATTGCCTAAGGTCACTTCATGGGCAAAACAATGTATTTAAACTGCAGAGATGACAACATGCTTAATATGACTACACAGAAATTGCTTCCTTGATGACAATACATTAAAATCCTCATTGAATATTCATAGAATTTTTGACAAGATTGAGTGACACGTAATCCCAGCCCCAGCAAGCACTGAGTTGATAGTCTCCCTGTGCAAGGATGGATGCCACACCAGCCAGGTCATCTTTGTTCCTCCCAGGGCCAGGAACGGCTGCACAAAACATCCCTGCTCCCAGTTTTTAATATCTCGTCAGGCTGACACAAATGGAAGAAAAGGAAATCAAATGTACAAAGCTCCTCTGTGTATCAGATGCCAGAGTGAGGAAGAACCTTTATCACAAGGGTACAATAAGTGAGTGGAAGAGCTGCAATTTCCTTATAGCGACAGAAAATTAGAGAAATAGCAAAGAAAAATCCTCTGAGTGACTTTCACTCACTAAGTTACGACCTCTGCATGATAAATAGGTAAGCAGAGTTTAAATGATGTGAAATATGTCAATTCAGAATGCATTAGGATGCCATTAACAGACAGTAGCTTAGACATCAGGAAAATATTAAGATGGATAGATCACTTAGCAACAATAGGACAAAGGGGGTTTTAATAAAGGCAGTGCAAGACAATGCCAGACTAATGCCACCAATGATCCAGAGCGCCTTTTTTTGTCAGATGTGCACCAATGTGACAAAAACCAATTGTCGTTGAGACAAACAAGGGTAGACTGTTGAAAAACACTCAAGTCAAAGCCCTGTCTATTAATCAACTAAAAAACTTGACTGATAAATTCTGTACCAGTAATGCAAAGTGATTAATACCATATTTCAGCACCACAATAAAACGGTTCCATAATTTCTTAACGGCAGAAGTGATACACAATGCATTGCTTATGGCATCACTCCCATGTCAGGCAGCATCTGTGACAGCTTCATCTGATACAGTTTTTGGATGACCCCAGGCCATAGTGAAGAGCATTTGTTTGGGAAACTGTATTGCTCCTCTTAGGGGGCACTGGGACCTGACAGAAGTTTACAAAAGAAAATAAATCGTATATAACTGTCTCACAGGGTTAAATGATATACTTCTAACTGGTTTTTAAGCCTGGAAAACAAATGAAATTCTAAAATACTTGCAGAAATACCAGCCTGGCGTGGGGGACAGAAAGAAGACATACATGTATAACAATGCACAGAAACAAAAATGAAAAATAAAATTCAGAGAATTAATTTTCTCTTGTTTACTTGTAAGCCCCAGGCTGACATCTTCCCAACAGCTCCAGCCACACAGTTGCACACAGAAAACTCTCCTTTTTTGTCATTCCCGACCATTTACTTTTGATTTTTACACTGCTGGCTATTCACATGAGCTGCTCATGAAAGCATCTTATCTACATCCAAAAATGAGAGTGTTTGTACAAATCCAGAGACACTGGGGTGCCCAGCAATGTCCCTAAAAGCCACCACCTCCACCAAGTGCAGGCACATGACACACAACAAGAGCAGGTTCAGAGCCTGCTCTTGGCTCTGCCTTCAGTCTGCCAGCCCTTTCCACTGTCAGTCAGCCTGATGGTGTGAGTGATGTTCAAGGATATTACAATTCCTCCAGAGTGAACACTTATGTGTATAACAATGTGTTTTTCTAAACCCAACAAACACCAACCAAAACAAAAAAGAACAATTCTTTCTGCTTGGGAAGTTTTAACGTTCACTGGAAATAAAAAAATCAGTTGTGACGCAGGAGGTGGTGTGAGGCCAAAGCTCTGCCATGTTTGAACAGGCAATAACATCAGCAAAAATAAGGGGGGAAATCATTTTTGGATGTGGAGCCACACAGCACAGCTGGCTGCAGCTGCAGCACCAGATCCTGCCACACACCCCCGTGGAGCAGGGCAGCAGGATGGAGACAGGATGGAGCCACATTACAAGGATACTGTTTTAAATAAGTTGAAAATTCTTTTTAAGTGAAGAAAAAAAATCATTTGCCAAACCCTCAGCTACAAGTGACAGGCAGAGCCCAAGCACAGCAGCTTCTCCTTTTTTATTCCCCCACTTACACGACAGCTGTAAGAGCAGACACCTGATAGCAGAGATAATGACAGCAACACGCTGCTCTAAGCCATGTACCTTTCACAGACAAGCTGCTGCTTTCGTTTGCTACAATCCTGCTCAATGCCTCACACAGCTGCAAACAAATAATAACACTTTTTAGGGAAATTGCTCCGCGATAAAGGTAAGGAAGGGACTTCCCTGCTGCTACAGAGTGCAGAGCTTCTGCCTCTGTTGTGAATTTCTTCTTAGTGATTCACCTCTCACAGGCCAGTCTCAATTCCCACAGAGAGAATCCCCCTGAAGAGGGGCACGGATTGCACCCCAGCTGCACTGCTGGGGTCACAGTGGGTGGCAACAGAGTTTTGCCATCAGCCTCTTCGGCTTCTCACTTACTTGAAAGCAGAAACAGGTTCATTGGCTTTGGAAAACACCAGATTTCATCGTAAATCACAGAATGGTTTGAGTTGGAAGGCACCTTATCTCATTCCACCCCTCTGCCATGGGCAGGGACACCCTCCACTGGCCCAGGTCACTCAAAGCCTCTTCCAGCCCAGCCTTGGACACTTCCAGGGATAGGGCAGCCACAGCTGCTCTGGGCACCCTGTGCCAGGGCCTCACACCCTCACTGTGAAGAACTCCTTCCTGATATCCCATCTAAACCTACCCTCTGTAGGTAGGCTGTATCCTTTGTTTTTGTCAAAGCTGGCATTAAACAGGCCGCAACTATGCAACTGCTTTGATGAAAACTTTTTTTTTCCCCAGTATTTGAAATTTGGCCTTTTAGAATCAACTGGGTATCTAATACTGGTGTGGTTTCAGTGTCCTTCATCCTGCTGGGAGCAGAAGAGAATGCTCTTAATACACTGCCCTGTGCTCCTACTCCAGAGGATGCTCCCAAGACTGTGGTTTCTCCTGCAGCAAAAGCTGGAGTTCCCACCATCATCCATCCAACCCCTTCTGGCATGCAGGCAGAGAGGAGCTGTGGATGATGAGGGCAGGCAGCTTTGCCTGAAGCAAACACTCTGGAAAGTTTGAGTAAAATCAGTCCAACTACTTTAAAAAGTAATTTTCACTCACCCCAGGTAAAATCGGAAAATGCTGTAACAGAGATGAAAATGCAATGTTGCAACTGGAAGTGCTTGCAGAATTAGAGTGTGGCTCAGCTTAAAAAAAACCCAAACCACCAACACTGCACTTGGCCTCTTTCTCAGAATTTGCTAAAAAAGGACAATTGCTGAGAATTTTAGACAATTGGCCGGATCATACTTAGAAGTTCAAAACTGCTTTTGCCTGGTATTTCACAGCGCTTTGAACAAAAAGCCTCCTGCATCACAGGGGAGCCTCTCCCCCATCCTTCCTTGGTTAAATTACACTGGGTTTGTTTCACACTTCATAGCCGCTTTTTTTCCCCTCTAACTTTCACTTTCCCTTCTTTTAATGTAGACAACACTGAAGATTAAAGTGTATTCAGGAGAGAGGTGTTGAAAGTTGAAAATAAACACAGGGAAATTTTACAACAGCAGAGGAAATGAAAAATTTCTAGTCACAAGTACTTCAGTGCAACCTACTGCTGCATGGGCTGATGGTTCTGTGGCAATATTGTAAAAATTACTCATTTTCTTCTAATTACATTCAATGTGCATTTGTACACTCTGAATCACCTTTGCAGAAGAAACAGGATAAATGGGGGAAAAAAATTTATGTTTATAATTGGCATGCCCTAAAAAAGCAATACATGAAATGCAAACCCCACCTGGCAGTGGACTTTTTCACCAAGATTAACTTCATCTCATTTAATATAGGCCATATTTTCAGCAATGCTTTTTGCATTCACTCAATTTTAATCCTCTTTATTGATTAACTCCGTCTTGTTTCATACATGCTGTATTTTTAGCATTTTTTAGCATTTTTTTCATTCACTAAAATTTAATGCACTATATCTACTTGTATATAAACACTAACATGTTTATTAACATGTAATAAACATGTGTATAAACAACTACATGGTTATGTAGCATTCCATGTCACAAGTGTTTACCTGTTTCACTTCTCAGCCTTAATTGAGTACTGACATCATGTTCTGCCTTTAATAAGTATACTGGTTTACTTCACTACCCAGGTTTGTTCTTTCCACAAGGTGTAAGCATTTCCCCAGGAATCCCCTGAAGCCATTGTTAACCTCTGTGGAAAACCTGACTCTCCTTTAGAAAGCTATCTGGAAATTTTCCTCCGAAAATGTTCCTTTCCCCACTTCTGAGAACTTCACTGATTCTCTCCATTCTCCAGCCATGTTATCCAGGTACCAGGAATGTCTGGGGAGTTCTCAGGGTGCTCATGATGTCTGCAAGCCTGAGGGTCTTCCCTGGAAGAGCAGTCTTGCAAGGGGAAGTCCAAACTATATTTTAGAGACTTCAACCAAGAATGCGAACAAGAATCTCAATTTGTACCACCACGGACACGGCGCAGCCAAGAGGGCTCTGGAATTGCCCCTTCCCAAGGAGCTGATCCCTGCCTCACAGGCTGCTGGCACAGCACCTTGTCAAAAAGGCTTTTCTATCAAAAACTTTCAGGAATGACATCACAGAAAATCAAAACCCTTTTCCAAACCTCGCTCCAAAAGCACATAAATCCCCATTTAGCACCACTCGCTTGCAGGCACTGATGCTGAACTACACAAAGTCTCCAGGTATATTTTAAAAAGCCCAAATTAACTTGATTCAGTAGCTGCAGGAGCTTTGCACTATTTACCCAGCTGCAAGGTCACTTGGATGATTTGTTTTCCTAAATATGGGAATTCTTTGTACCACTATTTGTTAATTGTTTGATAAAATAACATAATGCAGGAGGTGATGAACTCTTGGCACATCTCTGAATCTGTCACCTCATGCTTTATCCAAAGCTTTTCCCTTTGATTCTGGCCATCAAATTTAAAATAAGCAGCAGGTCTCCACAGATAACTCACTCAGTAGTTACCTGTGGCACATAAGCTATAGAGCTTCAGCAGGGCAAAAAGGCTGACATGAGCTTTCACACTCCAGCAGCTGCATTATTACTAACACAGTATTAAACAGCAATTATTGATTTGCCTGTTCCATTTTAGTAGGAGCCTAAAGAAGCTAACAAAAAGCACAGCTGATGGGAAGGGGCTGGGCTCTGCTTTGTGTTTTGCTTGGTTTAAAGAAAATTCTTAAATATTTACTTAACTTGGGATTCAAAGCTTCAAACCTTTAAACTTCCACTATATAAACCAGCAAATTTTGTGAGACTGAAAATAAAAACAAAGATTTAAAAATTTAAAAATTAGAACGCCATAAGAAAGAGGAGCATTACACCATGAAAGTAGGACTTCCAGGTATTTCAAAGTGTGAGTTACAAGTGCTCAGTCAGCTTCCCCTCTCTGTGAAAGCTCACAGGTCTAAGTAGAAAGCAACCAATGAAAAAAAGCCTCAACATTTCACACAGGAGACAGCACTGGTCTGCATTCACTTTCCTTTCAGGATCTCCAGTCAGGACCATGACAAGAGCAGCTCTCTAAATACCCCCCAACATCCTCTCTGCAGCACTTGATGTCTGGCTGACACACTTGTTTAAAGCTTCCCATTCAGAAAGTTTCCCTTCTTTAGAAGGGCACACAACTTGCATGGATCCATAAAGAGCAGTCAGGGATTTATTCACAACACGTACACGTGGTGCCCAAAACATCCAACCCATTTTTCAGACTTGTATGTGGAGTCTTTTGCTTCTGGAGCTTCCCTTCAACTGTCCATGCAGGAAAGAAAATTTCTGCAGATATGAAATTTTTATGCCTGCAAGATTCACCCTCAGGCTCTTCTTACACAGCTGGAATTTGTAGACGCATGCCAAAGTTTCTGAATTATATATATTTATGTAAAAATAAATATATTATGGTAAATAGATATATTACAGCTATCACCTACAAATCCCATTCTATCACTTGATAGCATTCACACATTCATTAGAGAAAGCCAACAAATTAGCATGGACAATTAACAAAAACATTTAGGAAAGAAGAAAGAGAAATTAGTAGTGTTTGTCTAAGTTTTCTTAAGCAGCAGTAAGAAGCAATATATCTCCAAAAGCAAAAAATTAGATATATTGGCTCCCACAAATACTAAGCCACAAGCAGGTAGGAGTAATTACAAACTGCTGACCTGTGTGTGTGAAACACTGAGATGTAAAAACAACAGAATCATGGCTTTGTAAGTCAGGGATGGAGAAAGTGCAAGTACTTCCACCCATTCCACAGGATTACATCAAATTTTTCAATCATCAGTTAAATGCATCATTCAACATCCCTATTTCAGTGTTTTCTGAGACATCGTGATCTCTGCAAGTATCTGCATCTTTCATTTGAAATTACTTTCCAAGCAGCACAAGAAATTGAAGTAAACTGAATGAATTTAAATTCATTACCAATTAAGTGTAATTTAATTCATGATTCTTTCAACTTTCTCGTGAGAATTGGGAGCTGCAGGAGGGATGCATACCTGACTGATAGGGCTTGATTTAGTGCTGCTGCCCCCCCAGGAAATCACATACAGCTATATATAGCTATCAGAAACCTCTTGGCCCAGAAAAAAAGATGTTTACAAAAACAGGTTTTAAGAACAACATCTGCGTAAGAACTGGCATGTGTTTCTAAAAAGGTAACAACATGCTGGCTTTTAGGAAGATAATTAAACCCCCTAGGTTAGCATCCAGGATAGTTAATCAGAGAGGCTCCAGCTCACATGACAGAGCTGGAAACCTAAATAAAAGGCGAGAAGCAGCTAATAAACCAGATGAGATCCTGGTTAGCCAGATTTCAGAGGTTATAGGTGTCAAAAATGCTAATTACAGGTTTAAAAAATGCTTGTACCTGAGCATGCCACTGGCTTCTGCATTTTCCTGGCTTCCCACAGCACTGCTGCCCAGGTTATTCCTCCTGGTTCCTGCTGGGGAACGTGCAACAGCTTTTACCAGCATCACCCCTGCCTTGCCTCCAAGCAGGCACCATCCAGGTGCTAAGAAATGTGTCATCATCCTGAGTTAAACTTTGAGTCTGCATTTGGAAATACCAATTCAATACTTTTTTTTTTTTTTTTTTACAAAAATTAATTTTAAAATTTTGTTCTCGGCCAGCAAAGAAAAATTGTATTTGCGTTGACCCAAATTCCTGAGGAGTTACCTATAATAATATATAATATAGGATAATGCCTAAATTAGCTACAACACACAGAACTGGCAAGCACTTGTGGGAGAACAGGAATGCCCAAGTATTTGTCAGAGACAACCAGTGGAAAAAGTGCCAGCACTCCACAAGAAAGAAAAAGCAGAAAAAGCTTTGCCCAGTCTAACTCAGCTGTGGAGCCTCAGAGGAGCACAGGGGTCTCATGGCAGTAAGAGGTGCAAGGACAGGTGGGGAAAATCTGCTGTTCATTCTTCCTGCATCCTTCTGAGCACCTTAACTCTGCTTGCAAGAGCTGTGATGAGTGAAGAGGGTGTTAGACATAAAACAGATTGCTGTCCAGGGATTTAGAAAGAAAGCAGTAGGTATGGGTATGAGGAATCTGGTCAGGAATTAAATTTGACACAGAGCAATATCAGATATAACACGATAACATATGTGAAATTTATATTTGAGGATTATGAAAATTCAGAAAGGTCTTAAACATGAGACTTCTCCTCCTTTTATTAACATTTTTAATTGTTTTTTCTTGGGCAAAGAAACACTTCCACTAGCTCAGCTTTATTCAAGGTGCAGAAGCAGAGATTCCACATGAGCATATGTTAGTTATAAAACAAGTTTTCCTAAAATTCACAAAAGAAAAATAGTATTGCAACTGGGCTCTTATAAAATACAAGAAAATATAAAAATATTTTCAGCATCTGGAACTGCTCCACTCAGCCCCTTGGGGCTGCTCAGATATTCTGCTGCTATTGACTCCCCACTCAGGTCTAATATTTCAGCAGAAAAAACAATGAAGTTGGGAAA
Organism: Phainopepla nitens; assembly: GCA_013400175.1. Lineage (NCBI taxonomy): Eukaryota > Metazoa > Chordata > Aves > Passeriformes > Bombycillidae > Phainopepla > Phainopepla nitens. The sequence continues at coordinate 880,357 of VXBQ01005187.1, forward strand.
ACTTGCCAATATTAACTATAAACTCTACAAAACAAAAAGCAGGTTTTTCTCATTATCCGAGCTGTTACTCTTTTCAATTAGATGACTAATTGCATGACTATTCCTTTAAATTAGGTGACTTGGAACAGGAGCACTTTAAATCATCATTAAAAAAAAGAAAATCTCATGATAGAGAGGTAACTCAGGTAACTGCAGTTCCCACCTTTCAAATTTGGTGTGACACAACTTCATCATACTCTACAGGTGACTAAATAAAAACATTGATAAATCCAAGTTTATCTTCCACATCAAGCTGCAATCAGAACAGCAATTCAGCTGCAGAGCACTGTTTTACTTGTAACAAGCCATGCTCTAGGGGCAGAATAATTTGTTTCCTGTACTAAACTGGTTGTATTTATACATATATATATTTTTAATGGTTATATATACTCATATATATTTATTTTTATACGTGTGTGTGCACATATAAAATATATATGTATATAAAAGCTCAGTACCTTTTCCTTTTGCCCGTGGTGCTCATTTCACAGGACCAGCTGCCCTGCTGATGTTAACAGGATTCTAGCACCATAAATCAGGAGGGAATACGTCCTCCCCTCAGTCTGGGGGCCACACCTGGGGAGGTGTGAGAGCAGTGCCAGGGCAGCAGGAGCTGCATGAGCCACCCAAGCAGCTGGTTAGTGCAGACACAGCTCCTTCAGACCCAGCTCAGCGCTGCCCCTGCAAGGGCCGAGGCTCTTGAGCTGTTAATTTAAAACCAGCTCGGTGTGTTTGTGGGAGCTGTGAAATACCCAATGAAAACACCACGTGGAGATGCCCAGGAACTCTGCACTGCTGCCAGCACCAGTTACCTGGCAAGGTGTTTTCTTGTGCTGGGGAGATCTCGGGCTAGATAAGTAAAACTCTGGTCTGCATCGAGACTTTCTGCGAACTTCAGCTGCATCTGGGCTTGCTTCGCCACAAAAGGCGGGGTCCCATCAGCCAGGCAAATTTATTGCCCTCTAACTCACAGTTCAGGTTTTCAGCTGAGCTGGCTGGCAGAAAATTCAGGCAAAATTGCAAGTAAAAACTTCTGATTTTCTAACTGGAGAGAAGCATACAAAGTCCAGAGCCTTGTTAAAACAAATTTTACGTCAGTTGTATGAAATCTAGCATTCACAAACACACTCCTGCCGTTTGTAAAATTCTACGGTAACTACCTGTAAAAAAATCCATCTGTAATATGGAAAGGAGCATGGCTGACAAAGGACTTGCAATGTCTTAGGCTTATTTAAGAATCTCCTTGCTTAACAAAGGCTACTTTTACTTAACAGTGTGCAGAACAAGAAGGCATTTGGAAGTCTCTCACTTAGAATTCAATGGCAGGAATTGGCGTTATAGAAATACATTTCTATTACCAGACATTTAATTTTAAATCCTTGCGTTCATGAAGTATTTACTGCCAGAGCACACAAGACATAAGTGCACTTTTCCAAATATAATCCCCCATCTGATCTATAATTCATTTTTTATAAACTCTCTAAGTGCTGTAGTAATGCCATTCAACAACCTTATTTTCAAATTGAATCAAACTCTGTACTACCATCCAGAAATAGTTTTGTGATCTCCACTGTCCTGCTGTCAACAGATCACTGAGTTCATCTGAGCTGAAATATGAAGTCACAAACTTAGCTGAAAAATATCTTCCATGTGCTTTCGCCATACAGAGCCCAGGCTGGATGATTGCTCTCTTTGTGTAAACAGAAAACATACAAGATTCTCTGGACAGAACTCAGGTTTATGAAAAATCTTGTTTCCCTATTCCCATCCTCTGGATGAGGCCATTAAAAACATCTCTACCAATATCCTGTGACAAAGCCAAAAACCTCCTGTTTCTCTGGCTGAACCTCTTCCCTGAAACTGCTAATGGGTAACAAAGCAGACACTAATTGAAATTGATTTTTGCTGAAGCAATTCTTACATGGATGAATTTTTCTAGGAAGAAAAGAAAGAAGTCATTGGCAAACAGCGCTTGAGCAGCAGTCAGGGATGGTTGGGAATCCACAGACATAACAAGAAAAAAACCAGTTTTATGTTTTGCACAAATTATTGTTTCCTAAAGGGAAACAAGCTGGAAATCAATAGTATTAAACAGTAGCAACCAGTCCAAAATGTTTGCCAAGCCAAGGTGGTCTAAATGCCACTGCCGTGGGACCCTTTCAAGTAAGGTAATTTTTCCTAAAATCCAATCAACTTCCAACATCCAATCAACTTCCCCTGGAACAACTTGAGGCCATTTCCTCTTGTACCATCACTTGTTATTTGGCAAAAGAGACCAACCCCTACCTTAGAGCAACACATAAAATTAGAAAATTAATGGGGTTTAAGTAAGTTTCAATAATAAATTATTATCTGCTCACTCATTAAATAATACTGTCAAATAGTATTTGTTAGCACTACTCCAGGGAATGACAAAGCCCAAACAGGCATTGCTTCCAGGCACTGCTGCCACATCAGGAGTGGAAGCAAGGCCTGGAATGGGTAATATCTGCACACCAGCTGCAAGGGATGATGGAAAACACACTGAAAAGGATGCCCAAAGAGCTCATTCCTACAGTGCATCCTTATTCAGCAACCCAAGTCCACATTTAATCACACTGAATCACCTGTCTTAAAAAATATACTATTTCCCTGTGTGGCTGCTGTGCTTTTTACTAACACAGCTGAAGTCTCTTGTACTGGGGGTCCAGCTCAGTGCAGCACTGCGTGCTGTACAGGCTGAAGCTTTGTAGTGTAACTCCACAGCTGGCTCCCTCCTGAAAATGCCCCCACTCCCTGCACTGCCGCATTTTCCTTGAGGAAATAATGGCATTTAAAGAAAGAGAGAGAAAATCAAGTGCCTGAGTGCCTGCAGGAGTATTTTTGGTTGGCATTTAGCTGCTGCTGGTTCCCGATGCCCACAGAGAGTGACAAGTGTAACTTTAAAATCGTAAGAGAACAAACAGAAAATCTTTTCCTGGCAAGCTGTCAAAAAAACCAAACACTACTGCACAGTAGAGTTTTATTCTGGGTGGGCCCTGGATACAAGCACAGAAAAACTGAACAGTATCAATTTCAAAAAAAGCTAAGAGAATCAGAACTTCATTTAACAGAAAAGAACTGTGAGAAGAAAAAGAAAAATGCCTCTTGATTATTCAGAATTTCTTTATAGTAACAGGGAATTTTTACTGCAACATAATTAAAAACCAATAATAACCCCCATATAACCAGGTTTGATAGTGCTACAGAAAAAGGTCATATCTTTTGAATATTTAGGTTCCTAGCATGGATTCAGCTACTGAATGGAAATTAGGTCTAAGACCAATAGACATCACTGGAAGTTAGCACCATCCACCCAGAGCTGGGTGAGTTTTTAAAAATATCCTCTTCCATGACCAAATAGTCAATTACTGTCTCAGAAACTATAATATTAAACCCATTTCAATGAGGAGATTTTACACCATTAACAAAAAATTAAGGTCCTGCCACAGTAGAGCTCAGAGTGAGCACTGCAGTGAACACAAACCAAGTTTCATTTCTCTCTTAACATAAGGGGATGCATTTTTCCACTTGTGTGTTTTTAAAATATAAAATACAAAAGACAGTTCCTCAGTGTAAAATTAACAGTCACTACATAACCAGTGTGTTAGAAGAATTTAGACAACTCAGATTTGTGCAGGCAATGTATCCTTTCAACAAAAAGAAATACCAAATATTAAATTAGAAGATGAATCAACTTCAAACTTGTCCCAAGCCAAGTCTTGCTTCACCTGGGATAAAACCAAGGAGGCACTAACAAAAAGTGCTGCACATCCAACTAAGACACCAGGGGTTTTATGGACTTCCAAATGAATTAACAAAAGAAAGCGTAAAATGGCTTAGTGTATCCTTCCTTTGCAGGGAAGTTAAGGTTTTGGTAACTTAGGTCAACTACACCTTTAAAAAAAAACCTCCAAAGGAACTAGGTTATATTGTGCCTCCATGACTCCCTATCCTGTGAAGATGTAAAGCTCAGACAGGTAAAACCAAAGTCATGAGCACACCTGCCCTGTGCTGAAACCCTCATGCAATGATGGAGCTGCAACACCTGCACCCCCAGGCTGGCCAGGGCAGGACAGTGAGCAGGGTCCAGCCCCTCTGGGCAGCTCCACGTGGACACCAGTGCCTGCACTGGGAAACAACAGACACAACTGGTTATGGACCCACAGCCGATGAGTCCCACCCTTACTCATTAATTACAGCTACACAGCCTGCACTTAATTACCTTTTACGAGCAGGAGGCTCAATTAGATGAGTAAGGATGCTGTACAACAACGCTCCGTTTATGCAGATTCTGTTATTATAAATCAGAAAATTAAAAACAGAGATAGTGCCTATGATTCCTGATTAAGGCTTTGTAACAAATTACAGCCGTTCCTGTTCAGTCTCATCCCCTCAGAGATCATGGCCAGGACTCTCCTCAGTCAGGCCCCCAGTCCTGTGTGGGGTCAATACTAATCCAGAACACCAGTGGCCACCCCACCGACCCACAGGGATCCTCACCCAGATGGAAGAGCAGGTTCTGAGACATGTGAACCCTACAGATCACACCGACAGGAGCAAGCAGCTCATCCCCTGCTGGGAAGATGCCACTGTGGTCCAACAAGAACACGGGGCTTGCTTGCTCTCCTCAGTGCTGCAACCCAGCAACATCCAGAAACCCAGGTTCAATCTCCTCTTCAGCCATAAAACAAACATAATGAAAAATGAAGACATGTCAGGGAAATTCTGGTTTCTTCCTTCACCTGCATCAAGTCGAATGGTTTTTAAAAATACATACTTTTCTGTATTTTACATGTAATGTTTTTAAGACCTGCCTGAATTCAGATTTTTTTTGATCCAAACTTCGCCAGTTGTTTGGAGCACGTCTGCCATGGCGCCGCTGCCAAGCAGACTCTTACTAATCTAAGTTTAAGAAAATAAAGCACTTTTTTTTTCTGAAGCAGAAAAACAAAGAAACTTAATATTTACCATATGATGGTATCAAATGCAAAGAGGGAAAAAAAACCAACCCACTATGCATTGATTTCCTTTCTGGGAAATTAGCAAGGAGCACGGGATGTTTTAGCAGAGAGGAAAACAAGTCTTTCCCCAAAAGGCAATAAGTGGGATGTACACGGGGTCAGGGTTACACAACCCCGGCAAGCCGTGATTGATTTTCCCTCCAGCCAGGGAGGGCTGGGCGTCCCGGAATGCCTCCATCCTTGTCTCCAGCTCACCTTCTCCAGCTAAAGCCTCAGGGAGCAGCAGGAACGATGAATGGTGCTACTGTTCGGGTTTTAATTGGTGGGGAAAAACCTTATTCCTTTTTTTTTTTTTTTTTTTTTTTTTTTATTTACAACC
>VXBQ01005187.1:885849-911574 GCA_013400175.1 Phainopepla nitens
AAACAGCTTTAGTTAAAAGTAAGGCAGTGAAGCCAGTGTGGTGATACAGAACATGTTTGCTCATTCAAGCACCGGGCTCAAACGGGCATTTTGCAATTCTGAACTAGGCTTGCAGATTAGTCCTGAAAAAATATTATATCAGAAAAGCTTTCGGTAATTTGATTTGGAATTTCAAAATGAGCCTGTTTTCCTCCCCGTTACAAAGAGAGCATCCACATCTGAAAGAAGTTATTTTCCACCCACTGTAGGGATTCCACCCATAATAAAAGGTCACTTATTACCCCACTTTGTGAATACAAAAGAAAGCTCCAGCTGAATGGGGTCTCCACCGAGGGGAACAGATGGGCCAAGCGTGTAACACAGCACTGCTGTATTGACTGGTGATGGAACCGAAATCGCATCGCCATGGCAACCCCTGTGCTGCCTCCTCCCTCAAGACAACAAGAAATAGCTCAGGAGAGGTATTTTAGGAAACCCATAAAAAGAGAAAAACTGCGTTTCTTGCTTTCCAATTATTTAAAATGTACCTACAAAAGGTGCTTTCAGGAAATGGGTGGATGGCGTTTGCTTCCACAGAGTGAAAAATCCTCTTTGCCTGTGCTGTAGAGACTCGCTGTGAAAGCTGGGTCCTGATCAGCTTTCTAAAATGTTAACTCCAAACTTTATAGCCCTTCCACTGAAAATCTTTATGCTGATTTTCTGGTGTATCTACTTTGGGGTTTTACTTTCCTAATTAGATAGAGAACTGTCTGAAGCGAGGTCTAATGAAATCCAGGCTGTTTCTTCTCTGCAAAAGACCAGAGGTTACATCTACCTGCAATGCTCACATCGTTTTTGGTATCACTATTGCATTTAATAAATACAAATGCTGAGGAACACTTTTGCTTTGCAAAAATCTCTTTATAAGACTGCATTCAAAAAAAAAAAATAAAAACCAAGACCAAACTCCCCAGTGTGAGGGAGGGAATGGAAAGTGGGTGGGTGCCAGTGAACTCCTGACTTCTTTCAAGCAGGATATCCCCAAGCTTTCAAACAATAATAAACACTTCATTCTCCAAATACAGTTCTCTGAAGCACTTGTTTCCTTCCAATTGAAATTAATTGGGATTTAATTTTCAGGAGAAGATTCCATCTCTAATTTCAGACTTGGTTACAGTGACAGACGTCAGAGACATTAAAACTGTGAGATATCATTTACAAAAGGACAGATCTCCAAATGTAAACTGCTTATTAAGTGGTCCTAGTGAAACTCTTGCACAAAGCGTACGAAACTAAGAAACATATTGGATTTTCATTGCATTACCTCAAAACACCAAGAACATAACCCAAAGCAGTTCCAGCTGTTTCATGTATGCTTGAATAATTTTGGAAACTTTCATTTCTGACGCACCCCTGAAGGGCCCCACTTGGATTATTAATGTTTTTGTTTTGGTTGGCAGAAGCCCCTGTACAATCTTTGATTTAATATCAGCTTTGAAGCAATAATAAAAATAATAATCTCGCTCACATGCCAAACCACCCATGCTGCAGTGGACCCCAGGGGAGGGACCGGCTGTGGGAATCCTGCTCATCTGTTCCCATTGTGTTTTCTTAACTCTGCAGATTTGAAGATGCTGTAATGGAGATTTCCTTGCCCCAGCATCTGAGCAGCTGAATTCAGTAGCATTCCACAATTAAGTAATCCCAGCACTGGCACAGTAGGTTGTGTGCAGCTGCTGCAATTCAGTGTAAAAGACCAGCCAAACTACATGTGATTTCTAAATATTAAATATTTTTGGGGAATAATCACGAAGCTTCCCAAAGTTAGGTACAGAAGGCAACAGAAACAAGATAAATGCCTTGGCTGCTCACTTTTTAAATTTTTAAATTCTGAAACTCACTGGGGTTTTATCCTCACATATAGGAATTGTCAGTATTTAAAATGCATGTGATTTTTGTAGGCTTTTGCTCGCTTCTTTTTTCTTAAGACACTAAGGTTCTCCTTCAAAAAAAGTCCAAAAATGGCAGAAAAAATCTGCCTGCAGCCCTTTTCTCCTGCTTACTACTGCACAGCTCACTCACTCTCTTTCACCTTTCTCATTTACAACACACACTTCAGCTCAAAGCATTTCCACTCCTTCCCACGCAGAACCCACTGGATGATGCTCCTCCACTGAGAGCTCCTGTGCTGGGAGCTGCAGGTGACAGGACCTTTACTTTCTACTGCTAAAAACCATATGGTTTCATCCCCAAACTCATGCACACTCATCCCATTTTCTCCAGGCTGTGTTAGTCATCCTCTCCACACCCCTCAGCACTGATAAACTGAGGGACTGCTCTTGGGGTTAAGCAGTATCACCTCGTATCTAGCTTAAATTTGTCTAATTTATGATACCTAGGACAATTTTTTGTTTTCATCTTGGATTAGAGTGTCTCTCTTCAGTCTCAAATGACATCGCCTTTAAATCATCCTTGTGCATCTTCTCCAAAACATTCCCCACCTGATGGAGGGACCCAGCTCTCAGTTCCCCTGGAGCAGCAATTCCCTGTGCCTGAAATGGGAGTGATAGCTCATTTTGGCCATGGCTCTGCAAAGGCAGCTCTGGAAGTCCATGTTCATCTACAGAGCTGATTCACCACTGCAAGTATGACATGCAGCTTTTGCTTTTGTGCATCTGACTTCATCCTCCAATTTATCAAATCATATATTAAAATAACCCCACAAAACCAGGTGATCCAGAGTCACCTGTGCCTATCCTGTGTTCAGTAATCTCCATCTTTGTATCAACAACAAACATCAATGATGTCTTTACAACTTTTTTTCCACATCATGGATAAAAATGTCAGAAGGATTAAGGTAAAAAATTCTCTACTGGACTCTGGTACAAACTGCCCATTTTTAATCCACTTCATCTTTAGAGTGGTCATCATTCTGGTTTTCTACTTAATATGTTCTATGGTATCAAGCCAAATGTCACAGAGAAACCTACATTGTTAAATCAACACTATCATCCTCATTAAAAATAATCCCAAAAAAAATTCCTGCAGTTTGACAATTTATATACTACAAATCTGTGCAGACAACCTAATTTTCCACAGTTTCAACCTACACTATTGTTTGGGATTTTTTTTAAACATGGTAAGCGAACTATTAGTAGAGACAAAAAGAAGTTGTAATCAGCAGAAAGTAATTAACACCACACAAAAAAATTACTCACAACCTTTTGTAGCTAAACCTGAGAGTTAAACTGGGCACCACTGGAACCAGGTGTCTTGAGTTGCAGCAACAGAACCATTTCAAGAACACCTGCAACAATCAGTAAGGCCCCTGATGCACCACTGACATTCCTGTCACTGCAACAGGAGCAAGATTCCTCATCTTCAAAAGATTACATTTTCAAAAAAGATATTTTCACACCTTTATTCCTCAGATTCCATCTTACTAATTGAAAATTTAAAAAATGGGTTTGACTCCATGGAGGAAGAGAAAGAAACAATAATATTCCCAGAGCTGTGGTGACATAAAGATATTGGTACAAGAGGAAACTCATTTTGTCACTATATCACACTGTGTAAATAGAAAACATAATTAATAAGGACAGGCATGTTAATTTTGGTTCCTTTCAAAACCTGCAGGCAAGGGGAGGAAGAGGGGGAATGACAGTATTTGGCAATAGCAAGAAAAACAGTTGCAAATGAGAAGTTTTTCATCTCTCTTAACCAGCTTTAGTAACAACTCAGAATAAAAATTAACTTATAAACACTTTCATATCCTTTAGAGTGCTCCATTTGAATAACATATTTAATTTAAGTCATATGTACCATTATAACAATGCTCTTTTTGCCTCAATATGAATTAAGACTATTAAATATGTATGTGAAATAGTAGCCCATGCTGGAATGTCTCCAGAATTAAATTCTCAATAGGAGGGTTTTTTTTCCTTTTTTCGTTTTTGAGGGGTTTTTGGTGGGTTTTTTTCTGGTTTGTTTTTTTCTTATATGAAGCCACAATGATATTCAAAACTAGGTCAAGCTTACAATACCCAACAAAAGTAAAAGGATCTGCAATTTTTTTTGTTTTTTTTTAAAGAACCTTCCTTGAAAATTTACCATTAAAAAATTTTCAGTTTCCTTTGTGAAAAAGACAAATACAGATTTCTCCATCTCCCTGAAAACAAGCGGGAGATAGAGAAATCTGTATTTGTTTTTTTAATATTTTTATTTCCACAAAAATAAAGTAACTACTACACAGCTTTATTCCTGTCCTTGGGAGGCACTACTGTTCTGACATTACATTAACTATCAAGTAAAGCCACTCAAACTATATGTAATCTGGAGATTACACAGAGCAAAACAGAGAATTTCTAAGAAAGTAAGAGCAACCAATTATCCAATTTTTAGGAATAAATATTTATAAAAATACACAGGATCCTGGTTTGCTATACATATGACTGAAATGGATATACACAACAACTTGACATTGTCAGCAGCTGTCTCTTCATTTGCATTTATCACATTCTAACTTCTAATAGATGCCAAAGTCAACTTGTATTATTTTTTGAAGAATAAAACATTTAGAAAATAAGGGAAAGAGGCATTACCTTTCCCTCAGCAGTCTGTTAATCCCCTGATGTGCCTGACCCTACCCATTTCCCACCTGAGGGGCAAATCCTCTGTCCCCAGACTGCTGCACTGTGATGGGACAGCATCTTCTGCCAGCAGAATCGAGGAACCAGCCAGGTCTGTTTCTAACTAACCCTCAGCAGCCACTCCTCGCTCCATCCCCATTCTAACACTGGCTAGACAACCCAGTGCTTTCCAATCACTCCAGGGACCCTCACCCTTATTAAAAGTCACATTTTCACCTTGTAGTTTAACACTCATCATCATCTTTGCAAAAACCTGCTTGCTGCTGGTTATGACTCCCAGATTTCCTGCATTACAGCTGTTCAATGAACAGCAATTTACCTAACTAAAAGTGCTTTTATCAAGACAAACTCTAAACAAGTATAAATTTGAAATTAAAATTCCATCTCTCTGATAAAATGCTGCAGCCAGATCAAAGAAATCAAAGCAGCGGGGTTGCTGCAACGCATGAAAAACACCAACTCCAACTGCGAGAGCTCTGGAAGTGAAGAGCTGGGAGGCTTGGGAGAGGGACTGACAGCACCAAGGAGAAGTGAGACCTGACAAGGAGGAGAGCTGTGATCAGCCAAGAAGCCACCTTCAGCCCCTGATGTAGATACCACAGAGATCTCATTGAATAAGGGCACAGAGCTAAGGAAATACAGGATCAGAAATACAGAGCCTGGGTGGAGGAATCTCAGTGGTGAACCTCAGTTTCAGTCAAGTCTATGGTAAATGAACCAGAGAAGATCTCTGGTTGGTAACAGGGCAAAGTAAATATTAAGAATGATTAATAAAGAAATGCCAGTCTACTAATCTAATTGTCAATGCTGAATACCCACGAGTGGATTTGGATCCACACACCTCCAATGATAACCAGTGGAACAGCAATAACCTGGGCAGAAGAAACAGCCAACAAAGGATTAAGAGAAAACCTCAGCATAAAATCTTGCAACAACTTTGGCTGGGAAGGAGAACAAGATCATCTGGTTCAACCCAACCTCCTTCTCAAAGCAGGACTCCAAAATGCAGTTTGTACAATACTGCTTCCTAATGATTTGGGAAATGGATGTACTGGTCAAGAACTCCAGGGAATGCCATGAAGCTACAGTACCACCAGCGAGGGAAGGATGCTGCAACACAAGTAACTAGAAGACCAAATCCACGTTGAGGTCAAGATTTATTAACAGCTAGTGATGAAAACAGTCCAGAGATGCAAAGTGATTTACAATGACAGTGTGGATTCCTTCACACACTCGAGAAGTGCTGGCATTAAACAGGATGAAGAAGGTGACAAACTCCTGATAGACCACCATGAGATCTGGTTGGATCAAAACAAAAACAGATTTGCACACAGACCTAATAAACAAAATGAGGAGTTGGGAAAACAATGCTGAATTCCTCTATAGGGCTTGACATCGTCATCTCTCAAAAATAAACCAGTGCTGTGAAAAAGCTAACAAAAAAAAGAAGTGTGCTGACTTAAAAGTACTCGTCTTGAGCTGTGGATCCCTGGTGTTAAAAAAGTCAGAATTGTACCATGAAGAGCCTGTATCAGTTTTCCTTTTCTCTTAGCCAGTGTGCCATGTGTTGAAATGAAACTCAAAATTGACATTTTCTAGGGGACCAGAGGAGCAGCAGTGCTGAAGCTGCTGGATGAGCACGAAGGGTTAGCACTGGGCCAGGTGGGAAGGCAGTGAACTGGAGTTTCCAAACTCAGGCAGTAATTTCTGAAGAGTGGACCTACACTCAAGACAGCTCTGGTTCAAAGGCTCCCATCAGACTGTTTCCACTGTGAACACGTGGGAATTCAGTGCCTCAGACCCCTCCTGCAGCCTGAGGGACCAGCAGGAGCCTCCTGCCACCTCCAGCTAAAAAGCCTTTCATATTAGGACAACGTTCTGTCAGAATCCTTTTGGGACAATGACAGATAATCACACTAAATTATGAATAAAAGAGGCAATGTCTTCTTTCTGGAAAAGCACCAAAACTGAGGGGAAAAGGCTCATGAAAGTACTTCTAATAGATCTCTGAATAACTGTCTACAGCTTATCAGTGAACACATCTTGGCATGAAGAATGAATAATTCTAAGAGCATTTGATATTTTGATATAATTTACATATATATAAATGTGATGCAAATGTATATAATGCGAATTTATAGAAACACAAATTTTTACTAGAAGGGCACAGAGCCAAACTAAAAGGGAACAATGGACAAGATGTAAAATACAGTTGATATTCCCATGCCTCTTGCAGGGGTTTTCCCGATTCATGATAAAAGTATAAAGCAACACACATATTTTATTCATCAAAATATATTGCTCATAAATCTTCAGTGACTTTCCATGGCACTTCCACAACTCCTGAAATCACTTTGAGTTTTAACTAATATTTCCTCTCACTGCAACCTGGTTTGCTTAAAAAAATTACATTACAGTTACTCAACACTTCTTTAAGCAATGAAACCCAGGCAGAAATCTGTTTATTGGTATCCAAATCCCCATATAAAACAAAATTCAGTATTTCCTTCCAATTGGCCCCACTATTTACAAGCCCACATCACTATGGAAATATATAGGACAAGTTATTTATTGCAACCCATCCAAAGTTTCTTGACTGTTGATTCCATATCTGATTCCCGGAGTCCTGCTGAACATTTACACAAGATGATTGCTTTTAATCTTTCTGTATTTGCTTCAGACATGCCCTGACAACCACTTAGAAAAGTGGTATTTTCCTGACAAAATGAATCATTTGCCTTCTACCACCAAGTTGCAGATCTTTGTTACAGAAATAGAAAGGCTAGAACATGCCCTAGGAAGTCTCTTTCCCTGCTTTGAAATTATAGGGAGCAGATATACTCAATTTGAAAATCCTCTGATAAAAAAAATTAAAATTAAAAAAAAGTGGCACAATTTCCTGAAGCATGAGCTCATAATGGGAACAACATACTGTGACAAGTGGATTGCAAGAGGAATAATACAGCGTGGAATTGCACAACTCCTTTCTAAGTCAAAGTACTGACACCATGTTCTGCTAAGAAAACCTTTTGTGCCTCTGATTTAATGATAAATTTCATGTGATTTCTCCTGGTTGGAGGAATGGAACAGAAACAAAACCAAAACATTGTCCTGATGTGTTAGCATTAAACATCTCCTTTAAGAAATAACCTTTGTGCCTTTGATTGTTACATACAATTCTATTTTTGGCCTGAACAAGAGGGAGAAAAAGAACAAGAAAATAGCCACAATTATTCTCAAACCAAGAATCCATTAGAGGTTTCTCCATGAAGGAGAAATCCTTTTTAAGGAAGAAAATACTTCAACTTCCAGCCCTATATTCCAGTTTTCACCACCTCTGCTTGGCAAACTGTGGTCAGTGGTAAACTCTTACCCAGTGCATCTAGACCAGTCTCACCCTCCTCAAACTCATGTCCTTCACAGTGTCAACCACTTCTGGTTTTTTCCAGCTCTGACCTTCCCAAGGCTATCACTTCCTAACTCTATTTTCTGACATGCCTTTCCTTCCCAGAAATGATCCCTGCTCCTCCAACATCCACCCAGGTTCAGATCCTGTTCTTTGATCCGAGCAAACTCCATCACTCTTATGCTGACAGCTCACACTCTTGAGTTTCTCCAAGATGAAATTAATAGAAATTTTGCAAAGGTGCAGAACATGCATTCAGTTAAGACCAAAGCAGAACCACCACTTTGCTCTCCACCCTCCCTGGACACCTCAGCCATCTATAATTTTTCCCCTCAGCAGATAATGCCATCAGGCCACTGCTTCACAGCAGAGCATCAACAGAAATTTGTCCTCATCCTTCCTGAGCCTTTTTGGACAGATCTATGTTGTGCTGTTTCTACTCTGCAAGTTACAAAACTGAGGAGGAACAGCATCTTCTTCATGACCATGAAGTCATCTACTATACTTTTCCCCAATGGCCTTTATGACAACCACATTCCCCCACCAGGCTTTTGCCAAATACTTTGTATTTTCTTTCCTCATTCTTCTCATCATCTCTCTTTAAGCCCCTGCATTTAATTGGCTTTGGCAACTCAGGCACAACTGAAGGGTTTTTTTCCCCCATTTGTGTGTACAAGATATAATTGCAGTTGCTCACCTACATTTTGTTTGCTAAGGACACAGATCACTGTTTTCCAGCTCACTGTATTTGCCTTCAAGCCTTCTGGCTTTTACAGGCAGCATTATTCCTACATATGTCATCTTTTTTCCCCTTGACAAAAAAATCGCCCACTGATGTCTCTTTGTTAGAATACAACAAATCATAATTATTAGTCAACAGTATAAATGTCCACCACAGGACAAAAGCAAATCTGGGGCTTTTCCTTTGCTGAAAAACCCTTTGGTTTAGAGTTGCTTCCTACTTCTAGCCTATTTCATCTGCCAGTTGAAATACAGAGTGACCTCTCCATATGGCACTTTCAACATACAGAAAAAAGATACAGATGCACAAATGTTTTGTGTAAAGCAAGGAGAAATTGGAAAGCATCCTTCAGTTCCAATTTATTGTCTTTGCACTGATATTGTAATTTAGAAAAATTAAAATGTTCCAAAGTTTGTGCTTGATAATGACTAACATTTCTAAAGCAGTTTTTCAGATACTCTTTTTGAAAAAATGGACAATGTAAATCTTCAGTATTAAGCAAAAGGGTCTTTTGTGAAGAAAAATACCAGTTACTGATGTCTATCCGACAATCAAATGTGCCCCTGTGTGGGCTGTACACACTCATTCTCAGAACAAACCTGCTGATGACTGAGCTACTGCTTCTAGAGAAATTAATTTTTTTTCCTTCAAAATCCTTCAGAAAGTTGGGTTGGTTTTTTTTTAGCGATAATCTCAAAACATTTCAAATCATGTGAATAAAGATCTCAAGTTATTTAACGAAAATAACACAGACATAACCACAGAGAGAACAGTCTTTTTATTTTCATTAAAAGGACAAAGGTTCAATACCATAAAGTTCAAGCCCATATGGGAAATGGCAGGATGAAGTTTACTAATATGTCCTAAAATCTGAAACATAAACTTGATCTAAAATAAAAACTCAGCCCCTCAGATGCTTCTGCTTCATCCTCTGCATTCAAGAGCTGAAACCACAAGATGTACATAGCCAACTATTCTGCAATATGTTGGTACCCATAAGCACTTTTATAGATCTAAAAGCATGAATTTACTATTTTTCTGGAGGCAAAAAAATAAGATCCTCTTCCCGAGGTGCTGCAGTCCTCCTCTGCATCAGGGACCCCCCATTCCATACGCTGCCTGTCTGCAAGCAGTGTGCAACACCAGAACCAACCCATCTCCAGCAAGGGATGCAGGACAGTGATGTCCCAACAGCTGGCCCTCAAAGGCCACAGCTGATGAAGTGACTTTTTATGGGCAACCAGGACATGCTGCTCCCACCAACTGAATTTCCAAAGTGGCTGAGGTGAATGTGTCATAGGGATGTAAAAAGCTCAAGTTCAGGCGTTTCCTCCTCAACAAGAGAAAAGCTTTTCTTGCAGGCTTTGCTGACAACACAAGCAGGTGATGTTGGGCATGTATAATCCAAGCACAGAGACTGTTGGGAATATTAATCCAAGGGGCTCCACCTGTTCAAGAGCAGATGGGGCACCAGAATTTGGAAAGACCCATCAGGGCTTTAGGATACGGCACAATCCCCTGACCAGGACACAGCAACTTGGCTCCATCAGGAAAAGAAAAGCAAATAAAATTAAACTTTGCAGGAAGCAGATTGGAACAACGCAAGTGGTTTGTCCTTCCATCTTCCACGACAGCAATGCAAACTACATCTGTTTGAAGAAATTTCTCTTCAGCAGCACCTTCAAACTGTAACTTGCTGCATGTGCTCTCTCCTTCTCTCCAGATGTTAAAATCAAATTAATCTCTCAGCAGAAATGCACAGATTGCTGTCCTTGGACCACATGCACTACGTCCCATGCAAGCCTTGCTGATGCTACGTGATCACCAACCAGAGGAAACAAAGCAGTACAAGGTAACAGGAACTGGAGGTGCATGTGAGACACAAGAAATGCTCCTTAGTAATAAACTCAGCATACCTGACAGAAAAAAATTATGTCCCACTATACTCCGTGGTCAGGGCACTTAGCTCTTTGTTTCCCCACAATGCTTTTCAAAGGGTTGATCCATCCTTTGCTCAGCTGCTCTCACAAATGCAGCCTGTCCCATACTAAATTCAGTGTACTCAAGATGTGCTGCACTTCATCCACTAGAGAGCATCCAGTAGAGCATCCATCTGCTCCGTTCCCACTCTGATCCAGCTCCCACCTGGTTGACATGGCCCAAAATCTTATGGCAGAAGATGGGCATGGCAACCTGGGGCTCAGCTGGAAGCTTTCCACTGAGAGCCTGCCAACATTTCCTTGAATCCATTCTTCCTGCTATGCTCTCCTGTACCCACAGCAACTGTGAAATCACTATTAATTATGCCCTTTTGCCTGACCCACTTATCTCAGAATTGCAGTATCTGGAATGGGCTAAAAACAGAAAAAAAAAAAGGAGGGAAACTGCTCATTTTGCTTCCTGGACAACTCCTTTTAGAAAAGCCAACTCTGTTCTGATTTGCTCCACTATTTTTTCCTGTGTCTTTCCTTTCTTCTTCAACTTCTCTTCTGTATCTTCCTTTTGTTTCTCTCTGCAAGAAGAGGAATCGGGTTAGGAAAAAGGAACGATGGAGAACGCTGTGAATTGCTTCACATCTTCAAATATGTGGAGAGAAAATGATGGGGCGTGGGAAGGGAATGAAGCCCTGTGGGTTTTCTTTTCCAGATGACTTTCTTTCCTTCTGGCTCATGACTGAACGAGATATGAGAGAATAAGAACTGCTGGAGACTTTGGCAAATATTGAAAAGGAGAACATGCAACTACAATTATTTGGAGAATAAGAAGCAAATGCTAAAGAGAAAATAAACCCCACACATACAGACTATGGTCTCTTTCCAGAGGGAGAAGGTTTTATTCAGTCTGAATTAAATGTGTTTATTTTTCCCATTAATTCAAGCATGGATTTCATATAAAATTCACAAATACCTATGTCAAATACAGCGAGGAACACCAGCTTAGAGGCATCAGAAAGCATTCTTTCATAATAAGAGAGAAGACACACGGTTCTGTTTCCTGAAGGACGACAAGGAACCAGAAAGAGATGAAAGCACAACCTTAATGTTGCAACTAACAATGTTAAAACGTTCTTGCCTGCACATTAGGAGGCACCACCATGCATTTTTTGTTTACACTGATTTCTGCATGGAAAACAGATGAAAACTGACCCTGTGCACTGCTGTCTGGAACAGGGCTAACTTCTGGTTCAGGAGAAAGGACCCTCATGGTAAAACCAGAGTAGGTGAGCATGCCTGGGCTGGCTCCCACAGAACGTGAGCTGTTCTCCAGGCACGGAAGCAGAAGGCACCGTGCAGCAGCTGCCCACAGAGATCCACCTTCCCCTCTGAAGGGGCTCACAGGTCCTTCCTCATCACCCCTGCACCAGCCAGCACAGCCACCAGAACTGCAGACCCGCCAACCCTGAACGCAGGCGCAGAAAGGGAGCGTTTATTTAAACCCCAGCTGTTCTTGAGACGTCCTGTCATGGGTCTGTTTCCTTCCTTGTGACCTTTGGGAAGGAAGGACACGTTCAAAACCTCAGTCACTGCTTGTTTGCAGAGGTGATACCATCCCTGCAATAAACGTAGTACACGTACCTTTATTATTTGCCTTCACCAAATGCATCAGAGAAAACAATTTGTTTGTTTTTAACTCATTTAAAATGAAGGTATCTTTCACTGGGAGAAGAGTTTTCCATAGGAACAGGGTTTGCACTTTGTGACGTTTTCAGAAAGACCTAAGAAATAATATAAAATAACAACTATTTCTGCCTCCTGCCAGGCTTGTTGGAGTATTTTAAAACAGCTTTGCTAAAATAAACCAACTTTTTTTTTCCCCCGAACAGATTTGCCACCAGGGAACCAAATCCTACCCTTATAAGGCTACAGCAAAACAAAAATCTCAAAAAACCTACAAAAGCTAGTCCATTTTTTAACTCAGGAAACAGGAATATTAAGACAAAGCAGGCTTAAAATCAGTTTCTTCAAAATTAGAAATAGTCAGAGGCTTCAGAAAATAATGTTCCCAAAGATCACCTTCAGATCCTTCACTCCACTCCTCTCCATCTATTGAGATCTTAAACTGTTAGAGCTACAAAGCTAAAGCAGAGATTTTAAATCCACAGCCAGTATTCAGGCTTTAGCCACTGCAATGTTTTACACACACAGACATGGTTACTTTTACCATTAAAGAACTCAAACTGTTATGGCAAAGCAGAAATTATTTAAACAACTTTGCCTACAAGCACTGATCCTGCCTCGGTATCAAAACCCCAATATACACAAAGAGAAAGGAAAACCCCTTAGTGTTAAACACTGGAGAAAGATCTTAAAAATAATGGACTCCAAAATAGTTTACAATAATCTCAAATTATGTCTGTGCTAAGCTAACACAGAAATCAAACTATTTGAAAAAAAATAATCAACATTAAAGATTAATGTTTCAATTCTCTCCAAGGCAGGACAAATTGCAGGGAAAAAAGGTTAAAAAGCCAAGAGTTTTCTTTTCCATTTTACCAAATTTCTGCCATGGACCTTATTCTATTTGAGAAGTTGCATGAGAAGCAAATTGCTCCAAAGCTGAGCTCAACTTCACCCAAGGCTGAGCGAACACCAAACACAGACCACTTCCTTTGGGTTCTCGGGATAAAAACAAAATATTACCAAAATATGCAGCAACAAAGGATGGCAGCTTGTACGAGCAGCTCCATGGCTGATGTCTGCAGCATTCATACACAAGTCTGTGTAAGTAAACTTTAGGGATCTTGAGAGGAAAAGTTATTTTCATCCTCTTTTTTCATTATCCGACACTACGAGCTGAATTGTACAGGAGATTTTACTGCAGCACATACAAAAGCAGCGGCACACCAGCGAGCACTTCATTAATTAAAAGCCAGAAAAGGAAGTTTGCTAAACGAAGCAAATGTTCTTATCACTCCTATCTATATTCATTAAAACTGACAGGAAACCAAATATCACCATCTGTCTACTTGCAATAAAGACACTAAAAACAGCTCCGGGGTAGAAGAATAATATAAAGTATAAAACTGCAGTTTTTCAAGTTTCAGTTTTAAATGGACAAGAGAGAAACTGATGTCAGACGAGGGAGAATGAAGGATGACAAGGAGCTGGTACATGAGACTGAAAAAAGAAATTACATGTTTTAGAATATAAATTGAAGCCCCTTTGAAATCTCAAGAAACAAACAACAAACTCAAGTTTGCACTGGTTTTTTTTCATTCAGATCAATGGGTCTGGAAAAAGCCAAGTGTTGCAATGGCAGCTCATTTGCCTACTTACAAATAACTGCTACCAAAAAAAGTCAGAAAACTGTATTATGCAACATAAAATGTGAATTTTTAATGGTCAAGCAATTCCCAGGAAACACTTGTGCTTTATTATGTCCTGATGCACTCTCTTCAGATTTACAAGAGATCATGCTTTTAATAATTCCCATATTTGGATTTTGCTTACAAATCAGAAACTTGATATGAAATTGAATAAGATTTAATAAAAGGAAAAGAATGGCAGAGGTACTAAGTTAGCTATGGAAAAAAAAAATCAGGGCTCCGACCAGCAGTGGCAGAGGTCAACCAAAGGTCACTGATTTAAGATCTTTTCCAGCATTTGTACAATTCCTACCTTCTAGTAATCACTTTTCTTTTTTTTTTTTTTTTTGCACTGCAGGGGAGAGGAAAGAAGAAACAAATAGTTGGTAATAAGATATTTAATGACAGAAATGAAAATAAACTGCTGCTCACACTCTCAAGAGCGCAACTCCCTGTCGTTAATTCTGCACCATTCCCCAGCTGCATTTTGCATAGCAATGAAAAGCACTTCCAGTTCCTCTCAATGCTGCATAAAATATTAGCTCCACAGTCACAGTTTTTAGGACCAAATCAGATTAAAGTAATTTAAGGCTGAGATAAACATTAAAAAAAAAAAGAAAATTCATTGTTAAAAGTCTCCCAGCCCCCCGTGGTGCCGAGGTACCGGAGCACATATGGTGTGGAGCAGATCCCTGGGACCTACAGGAAGCAAAAATGGGGTCAGGAGAGGAGGAGCAAGGGAGTTCAAGACTAAACTGAAGCCTTATTGATTTTTATTATTATGTTCCTCCAGGATGGCACTTTTTTTTTCAAGTTTAATTTTCTGTCCTAAGAACAATAATTCATACCTCAAAAAAGGCTCTCATTAATATTCTATGAGAATGCTTTTTTAGCCTCAATACAATTACAGCATAGCAATTATTATTCTTCTGTTAATACTTGAACAATACTAAAAGAACTATTAACAGCTCAGCATAATGAGGCATTTGTGAAACAGATTTGTAGGGCTACTTCTGTTTACTAAAGAAACCACAACAGAATTATACAAGTTAAATAAAATCTGAGTGTAAAAAAGTCACTGTAAACTGATGTGCAAATGTGCCATCAGATTCCTCCCTGATTCTGAGGAATCTCCTTTTGAAAGTCAAGTCAATCCTGTAAGGATATAGGAAAACCAAATATTTTTAAGTGAAGGCTGAAATTCAAGAGTAAATTCTCTTTTACGTTCAATATATAACAGGGACATCTATTTGTGCATGCCAATGGAATCACTGGGATGCTTAGAAAGGATTTGGTAGGCAAACGTGGAGATATGTAACAGAAGAGAAAATACAAAACCATCCATAAAAAATTCCTGAACGTGCTGTAAAAATGTATCCAGGCTGATGCTGGTGAATGTTTGTTTATTCTAAGGTGGTTGTACAGCATCTAAAACACACAAGAAACATTGCTGTGACGGGAGGGAAAAGTCAGTGTTGACATGTTACCTTTATAAACCTTTTAATAAAAAGCTGCATGGTAAGGGCAACAAGCATAACCCACATTATTAGATTTTGGAAAAATTTATTTTATGTAAGCCCTGTTAGAGCTCCTATTTTCCTACTGAGAGTAGTAACTGTGGAAGTTGCATTTAAAATCATTTGCTAACAGAAAGCAAACGAATGCTCAGGTTCTTCAGGAGCATGGATAATCAGTGGAAAAGGTGAAATTCTCTGCCAAAAAGAGAAAGCACAATTCACTTTTGCAGTCCTCCTGTCCACAGCTGCCACAGTAACAGTGTGCAAATCAAAGCATCTTCCACAGCACATACTGGAGAAAACCAGCCCCAGACTCCAGGCTCCTTGGAATTGAGAATGCCAGGCTGGGAAAAGCCTTCCTGGGAACTGAGAAAAGATCCATTTCCTACAATCCTCTTAAAAAGGTAAATGAAGCTGAATCCTGAAACACGGTGTCTTAGTCCCTCCCATTCCCATACTGGTGAAGCTGCTTCTTTTCCTTTAATTATGGGAAACTTTGTTCTAATACCACATACAAATAATACTACCAGTATTATTAATTGACACTTATTTATATACATATATATGAAAATGTCAATTTATTAAAGACCAGTATGGGTTTTTTTAAATCTTGTACCCACCTTGTCTATGAGCTGATAAATCTCCTTTGCCTGGTCTCGTCCCACAGCTGAAGCTGCCCCTTCTGCAAGGTACCAGCAGGCAGCCCCTTTTTCTGGTTGTACCAACCCCCCTTCTTGCTCACAGGATTACATAAACTGTGTTTAAATTCAGGATGGGTTTAGCCCTTTTGTACTCAAATGCATCCTCTTCTCTTCATCCTGATACATAGAATAAACCCTGGATTTGTCAGGTTTGATCCTGGCTTGCAGTATGACTTATTTTGGTGAGCAGTTTGCTTTAACACCTCCTCATCCACTGCAACACCTCCTGGATATTATTCTTGAATTTGCTTTAGATAGTCAGTAACAGTTTTCCATACACCTTTGTAAAAGCTTCCCTAAAAATCTACTTTTAAGTGACTGTTCCAGTGATAATGTCCTAGTCACAACGCCCTCATGTCTTTTATTTAAAGTACAGCACCATCACCTCTGCACACCCGTGATGTAAGGCTTGTCACACTTTTGCTCTAGAGCATTAAAAAACCTGACCCAAAACCAAGTCCATCCTAAGTGTACCTTGTAATCCACACAAAGCCAAAATAATTTATTGCTATTTATATTGCTTTAATAGCTTTTTTGGGTTGCTGTTTTAGATGGTCTTAGTAGTAATGGCTGCAGCAAGCTGGAACAGGTTTGCCACAAAACAGAACCCAAGGCAGCACTAAAAATAAAACCTGGGTGTCTTGAAGCCTGGGAAAAATACAGCAATGCTCCAAGGGTGTCAGTACAAACCTGCAAAACAAATTTTCTACACAGACAACATTTCTTATTCATCAATTTGAATGGACAGATATTTTCAGACAGAGAATAATTCAGTTTCTACAAGTTTCTTGGACACTCCCATTGTCGTGCTCCCCTTTCCCATGTGTTTCTCCTCCCACACTTAATTTGTCTGCCCTCTACCATCTTTCTTGCCTTGAATCAGGCTCAGGCCAACTGTTTCTCCATGTCCTGGTTTTGCCTTTCTCTCCCTCATGCCCAAATGATGATGTGGGTGCTGGCTGAGCCCACCAGGGCAAGGCCTCAGTAAGCTCCAGTGCAGGAGGGTCCCACCTCTTGGGTAACAAGCCAACCTTTTTCTGCCATTTCTTTACACTATGCAGTAATTATAGTCCCTTTTTTTACCTTTTCCCAGCCTATTCTACTCTGTCTTTTACATAATATCCATTACTTTTCAGGGTTTTTTCCTTTTGTTATCATCCTATCACTGCCACAGTCTTTAAGAGAAAGCTGAGACTGTTAAATGTCTCACATCTATCTTTTCAGCATAGGAAAAAGATTCTGAAAATCCTGATGCCACCATAAACTGGTAAACTAAGAAATCTCACCTTAGATTCCATCACTTTATCACTGTTCTTCTATGCTTCCCTAGATACCTGCTGATCACCATCAGAGACAGGATATTGAATTGTAAAGTGCTTGCTCTGAATCAGAACAGCTGTTCTTACAGATTTATTGCTAAAACAACTTGGGTTCTGCCAGACCTAAGAAAATCAGCAAGAAATGAAGTTACAGACTCTTGTATTTTGCTACAAGTGGCTTTGGTATTTGGAAATTCCCTTTCTTTGTCTATGTTTGTTAGACTGCTATGCAAAGAGAATTAATTCTGGTAAAGATTAACAGACATGTAAAGTACCCAGATGATTTCTTTGATTGTGATAGGAAACATTTAGATATGAAATTCAGCACAAAATACTTTTCAGCTTCTGAGAAATATGGGTGAAATTACTTTGAACATGATTATGTTAAGAGCTTTGTGCTTATTAACATAAGAAAGAAAAACGATTTGTTGGAAAACACTCACCATTTGAGGTATTCCATACTGTTTTCCAATGTTATTTTCCCAGAGACACCAAGAATGGTTTGGTTTTGTGGTTTGGGTGGGGTGGGGGAGAAGGCTGTTGATGTTTTGGGAAACCAACCAAAGCTTGCTTTGTTTGCTTGCTGATCCTCAGCTACAGCAGTAAGTGGCTGCTAGCAGACCTAACTTCAAAAGCCAGCTGCAGGAGAAACTGTCATTATTTCATCCATTCAGTCTGGAATTAATTTTTTTTTTAAAAAAATGTATCAAACAAACAAACAAACAAACAAACCTTCAAAAATATTCCAAATAAACAGCAGAAGGTTTCCTCAGTGGCAAAGTCCCAAGCCCAGATGGCCAAACCCTTCCAACCACATACCCACCCTTGGGTTTCAGATCCAAGTTCAACTCCACTTCCCACCAGTCTTATCTTGCCAAATTCAGAGCAGGAGGAAAATATGCAGAGGACTCCAGCACAGGCAGAGCAGGGACACACACGGCAGCACTCCCAGAGGCCTGCTCTGCACTTGGATTTTATTGAGCAATGCACACGCTCCTGTGCTCCAGTCAGAAATATTCAGGGGCTCCAGCGCATGAACAGGAACTCAACAACCCCATTTCCTTGTCTGTATCATAAAATAAACACAGTCTCCGAGATGGACTCCATGGATTTATGTCCTTTTGAAAAAATTTAGTAATTGCAGGGGGAAAAAAATAAAAACCACAAGTGAATGGTTCAAAATGCGCAGTAAATAGTTTTGAAAGAAATGTTCTCATCTGGGAGTATTGCAACAGATTTTTATCATGAGCTACTGCAACAGTTAATCCAACTCCCAGCCAGATTACCTCTTTGCCTTTGGTAACAAGCCTTTTTTCCATGGGCAACTTAAGAAAACAAGGGGATGTGCCAGAACTGACAGCAAGCAGTTAACTGACTGAAGCAGGAGGGGGGGGATAAAAAAAAAAACATAAAGCCCAACCACATAAACTGATATCTGGCCCAAAAGACTTAGAGGAACAGGTGTATGTGTGGGTGGGACTGGAAGGAAAAAATAAAGAAAAACATTCAAACAAAGCCTCCATCGACATTCTGGTCACTGAAGAGGGTACACACAAAACGAGCCAAACAACATTTTTGAACAATTCAGCAAATATTGGATTTCCTTCCTTTGTTTTTTATTTTGAGAGGATAGGAAATGTGATTATTGAACTTGGGCTTCAAAATGTGGTGCCAATAAGCCACAGTAACAACTCAGAGGTTATTCTATTCCAAGATATTCTGAGGAAGAATGAAAAAAGGAAGGTACAAAACTAGGTATGCAATCTGGTATTTACTCCTTAAAGATACAAATGCAAATCACAATTTAAAGCATCGTTACTTAAAGCTGAAATTACCATTTCTTAACGAATGCAAATCAGATCTCTGTTTACAACATTTCCTAAAGGCAAGTGAAGGGCTAGTAAGTCCATGCCCAGAGCTGTTCTTCTGCTCCTGATTTCACAGGCATTTAATTTTGAAGACACCTTGAGCTTACATGGGTCCTTTGAAAAGAGCAAGCAGTCCATCCCCTTTGACCATCCAGAAGAGATCATCAAGCAAGAGAGGTAAGTGCACCATGCTCTCAGTGCACTCACCTGAACATCACCTAAGGCTCCCCCACCCCTGGGACCACACTCACCCTTGGCTGCCCCCAGGATCCATGGAAAACTGCTGGGAGGCAGAGGTGCTTTTGAGGATTTACAGCCTTGCACAGCTTACCAGGCAATCCCCAACTTTCACACGACCCACATCTTCCCCTTTGTATTCCCAGCTGTGGTAACACCAGAGTAAGAGTCACAAATTCTGGAAGCTTTGGTTTAAACTTCCTTCCTTACTGAAGAAAATCTCAGCTTGTTGGTTTTTTGGGGTTTTTTCAAACAGAGAGAAAAACAAATGCCAATCTGTCAAGTGTAAAAAAGATGTAAAGAGATTTTGTTCTTCTAATTGCTCAGCAGAACAATAAATGAATAAAAAGCTCTAGGAAGTCCTTTCCACTCGGCAGTATTTCTGCTGGTAATGCAAAACAATTTTTCTTGGTACTTCTCTTAATCAACAAAAACAACAGCAAACATTACCAGTCCTTTCATATTTGATGAAGAGATTGATGTTATTTATTCAAGAAAGTCTTTATAAATATTCCTTCCCTTCTAAAAAGACCTGTGGCCACAGAGCCACGGCAGTACCTCTACTCAGCCCTTGGCACCTTCCAGGCCATTGGAGCAGCCACCCATTGGCCTGTTCACTAAAATCCAACCATTTGCAGCTTGTCTTGTTAAGGCTTTTTTCCCCCATATATCAAAAGCCATAAGTGTCAAGGGAAAGGTTTTGTTTTCTAAATTTTTAGTATTCCAGAGAAACATACTGACATTGCATTCCGCAAGTCTTGCCAAGAACGTCTTTTGTGTTCACAGCTTCAATGTTGATGATAAATTTTGAACGTTAACAGTACAAAGTATGATTTAAATCAGAGCCCAAATCATAAATGTAAAAGTAATTTAAGCTAGTGAACTGGAAACCTTAATTTAAATAATCTCATTTTGCCAATATAGTTTTCCTAAAGACCTATTTGCTTTCAATGGTTGTTAATTCTCATTGAGAAGGTAAATAAACTACATGCATCTATTTAAATGATTATGAAGCCTAATATATTCTACATCTTTTATTTTTACATTTTATTAAGTAGACAATTTACTAGGCAATTATTTTTTTAACAACGATTCTTAAGTGCTTCAAAAATATTTAGTGAGTCCTAAAGCACCTTTTATAATGATAATAATCCCCATTTTATAGAAGTATAACCCAAAGAAGAGACAATTAACTAGTCTGGGCTCTTTCCTTCACCACATTAAACTAGCTCTAAGGTAACATGATTGATCTCCACTAGAACAGCAACCTGTTACACATAATTTTTCACTCTGACCAAGCAATTGTAATAATTTGCACTTATTGAGTAAGAGATCAATTATAAGCAAAGACTCAGGTAGTAGCAGCAGAAGGCTGAACTAAATATCTGTACAAGAATCAGGAGGTTTTGCTGGATGGTTTCACCAAGATATGGCACTTGGAACTATTTTTACTTCATCTCCTAAAATGCGGATGCAAAGGTAGCACACGGCACAGTCTGCTGCTGTCTTCACAACACCACAGCTTGCTTGATGAGCAACCTCAATTACTTTGCCCTGAATGACAGCAAAAATAGCACTGAGAGCACTGAGATCGCTCACACAGCCCAGGAGAACGAGCACGCCAGGCGTTCCAAGTTGTAAAACCTCTAGTTTGAGTACTCGTTTGTTAAAATTGTGCCTCAATATTTGCAGGAGGTTGTGCCAACAGCACTTAGTGTCAATGTTTCAGTACCATTTCCACATACTGAATACTGCTCATCCCAGGCTGAGACCTTACACTTGCACAGTTTCTTTCCTGAGGGACAGCACTGGCCTGGAATGTTTACTAGTCAAGAGAGGCCACGTATGAAAAGTGGGAGAAGTGGTACAGAATTACTTTTAACGTTTTCTCCACAGTCTCTCATCACTGTGCCCGTTTTTCATCGGTATGAAAGACGACCTGTGCCCTAAGTTGGCCCATGATGGGAAACTGCATCTTTCCAAAAGCACCTCCTGATCTCTCCTCCCAAGCCAGCCCTTACCAAGGAGGAGCATCAGTGTCTCCCAGGCTACTTTACCCTCCTTTACCCTTGCCTTTCCTGGCATATATGAAAAAATTTGAGCAGTTAGACATTAATGACCATCTCTGAGATTAGCCAGGAGCAGCGAGAGGCACCCTCCACCCCACGGTGCAGGAAAATAAAACAGTAAAAGACACAGTGGTGCATGAAGAGACAAATTTGATAGGAGCAACCATATAAAATGCCAGCTCTTCCCCTCTGGTAAGAGGCTGCCACTAGAGAGATGTAGAGCAGAAGGGTCTCGAGGAGACAAGCCACAGCTTTGACACCCAAGGTCCAGCGGAATTCCCCCATCTCACTGCAAGTCCTCATCTGCAGTTTCAGGAAATAAGAGTGCTGTTCCCTCCAAGATCAACTGCAATACTGTGTGCCAGACCCCGAACCACGCCACCAATAGGCCACACACACCACGGTTTTTGCCTACACACCAGCACAGGAATCAGGGGGGCGAGCAGGGACTGCAGGAGCGAGAAAGGGACGAGCCAGCTGCGGGTCGGGGACCTCGCTGTGCCCAAGCACGGCCCGGCTAAAGCCACACTGAAAGGGTTCACACTCACAGCCAGCAGCAGCGCTTCCTGCCAGCTTTGCCAAGGAGATAGATAGAGCAAGTGAATCCCTGCACTGCCGTGGTTTCCTGGGCACCAGGCAGGCTCCAGCCCATCCTGCCCTGCCGCGAGGCTCCAGGCAGCACGGGCTGGTGTGGGAAGCGAGCGGGCTCCGATGGGAATGCCGCTCCCGGGAGGCAGATGTTGTGTAAATTCATATTTCATCAAAACAGTTAATTGTGACAAGAGGGCTATAAAAATCCTTGTACCGCTTCAATTATTTCTCCACTTAGAGCAACTCTACTATCAGGAAATGTTACACATTGCACTTTATACCCAACTGGCAGCGCTCAGTGATAACATTACAGCTCTGTTAAATAACAGATATAAAAATCACAGATCTTTAAAAACTACAAATTAATTTTTCTCCCATCATTCAATATAACCATTTACAAACAAACATGCCATGCAATTGTCATTACAAAGTTTTCCAATCTAGCGCTGCATGTGTTTAAATATGAAAATTATACTTTTGAAATAAAACATCGCTGCTATCAGGGAAAAGTGCAACCATAAGTCACATCACTGTAAGACAGAAACTACCATGAAGACTCAGTAATCCCTCACATTTCACCACGGAAATGTTCTCTCTCCATCCATCAAGGTCATGATAAAAGGAAAAGAGCAAACAAAACCCAGTTACAAAACAACTAGACAGCACCTGCTAAAACTGCGATTGTTTCAGGTCCATAAGTAGGTAAAGCAAGAAATTCAGAGACTGTTTTGTAATGAATGAATGATTTATCCATATTACTGATGCCAAACCTCCAGTAATCTATGTTTAGCAAATTAATTTTATGTGAATCTTCTTGTGCACTCTGGAGTCTGTTATCCAATTCATACAATCAGGAAAACATGTAGCCTCAAAAAAAAAACAACTGACAGGGTTTCACTTTTTCTAACCTGAACTTTATGTTCAATTATTCAGAAAAATATTTATTAAGAGTTTATTATCTATTCATACTTGTAAAAGATATTTTTTTAGTAACATGTATCTCCTTTAGATATTAAGTCTACACTTAGCAACATTTACAGTAAGAAAGAACAAGGTTTTCTGCAGCTCCACGGGGCCACAGGATCTCTACCTGGTACCAGAAAAGCAACCCAGTACTGTGCCAAAGGGAAAGCAAAGCCTTCATCTGCTCCCCCTCACCTGCCTGGGTGAGAAAACAGGCAGGAGGCGTGGAGGGTAATTCAGTTCTGCAGTGCTCACATCATCTCTCATATTTCTGTTACTGCCACAAGCAGGCAACGCCTGCCAGCCTGGCTGCAGTTTGTTTACACACTATTAGAAACCAGGATTTGCTACTTCGGCTAAAAAAGTCTCACTAGGTATGAAACAGACGCAGACCTTATTTTGTCTGTTTTCTCAGGACGTTCTGAAAAAAGTTTATGTAATACATGAAAATTATGCATGCCATTATGTAACAAAATCGAAGTGCCATAAAATGTACACATGGGTATTTCTACTTTCAATCAGCAGTTGCTGAACTATAGCTGGCTTCATTTAAAAAGTACAGATCCCTTGTATAAATGGCATTTATTTAATCATCATAATAATAATTTGTATATAACTCTCTGAACTTCTTACCTACTCAAGTAATCACAATCACCTCATTATAACACACTGATAAATTCAAGTTAAACTCCCTGGGTGTCTCTCATTTCAGATGATTTGGGTAGATGATCACAGAACTGCAGGTGCACAGCTTTTCCCTAGGAGATGACAAATCACCAGAGGTGCAACAGGCGCCGTTCCCATCCATCATCATTTTCCCAACAAGGATCCCCCTGTCACGGTCCCTGTTGGCAGCCAGGATGTTGGTGCCCCACGGGTGCTCGGGCAGGAGGTGAGGACACACGAGCCTGGGGCAATGCAGCTCCTCTAGCCACTTCCCCCACCCCAGAGGAGCAGGGGCTGCTCCTGCCTGGCAGGGCCAGACTGAAATTCTTCCATCACTCCATGTAAAAACCTCTATTTATTCTCACAGCTTCAGGCTAGCAACGAAAAAATTAAGTTTTTAGGCCTAGCAACAGAGCTGGCCCCACCAGCATCCTTCTGCCTCTGCAATGCACAGCAAGGGGTTAATCACACATGCAGGTGTAAATCTCAATGACTAACTGACAGAATCACTGATTTTAACCCAAATTCTACATGAGGCACCTTAAAGGTTCAGTGGCAATTTTATTTAAAAGAAGCATTCAAGCACTGGTTTCTGAATGGCCGTAATCAATTATCTCTATCCAAAATCTCCACTTTTCACACGCCACGGAAATGGTCGTACAAACATACTACAGCTTCCAGTACCATCTCCAGCTGGGGATGCTCACAGAGTATTTAAATTCTCAGCTAACTACTAGATGGCACAGAAAGCACAGAATCCAGTCCCTATGCAGAGAAAAATGCCACAGCGAAAAAAGTTGCAAAATCTGTCAGCAGATTGCTCTGTCTGAAAACATATCTCCATCAGAAATAACTTTTGCCATGAAAACCACCAGGAAACTCAGAAGTTAAAAACGTGGACGTGGTTTTCATAAGATGTTAAATATACAGAAGAAATACAATAAATACGGTTGATTGTAAAACACCTCGTGAAAAAGAAAGGAGATACGTTGCAAAATAACACAGCTAAATTTGTCCATGAAATGTATAACAGATTTACAAGGCAAGATAAAAATAGAGAGTATTTCACTTCGTATTTGTTATTTTAAACTCAAACCAAACAAAGTACGTTCAGATAACCGCACATAACCACATCGATTTCCAGTTAACTGAAGGGGAGTTATTTAACATCGGGCAAATCCACAGAAACAACTTATGGGAAGAATCCCGGCTTTTCCTCCGGGATCTGACGACATCCCCCAGCGATTCCCATTTACTTCCCGCAATCCAGCGCGGGCAAAGCCCGATTTCCCAGCGGAGACACCCGCAGCGCCAACTCGGGACGGGCGGCGGGGTCCCGGGGCACCCCCGCGATCCATCCCCTCGCCTCCCCGGCGCCCCTGCCCGGGAAAACTCCCGCTGCCCCCGGCACAAAGAGCCGCATCCCCGAGCAGGATGCGGCCGGCGCTGCGCTGGCGCAGCCCCCGCCCAGCGGCCGCCGGGGGGGTGCGGTGCAAAAATCATTATTTAAACAACAAAAAAAAAAAAATTAAAAAAAAANGGGGCAGCGCGCCGGGTAGCGAGCATCCACCCATGCAGCACGCAGCCATGCAGCACGCAGCCATGCAGCCCCCACGCCGCCCGCACGCCCACCTTGCATCCCGCCGCCGGCTCCGCACCGGAATCGCCGCCGCCGCCGCTGCCGAAAATACGGGGCAGGCGGGCGGACCAATG
>VXBQ01005187.1:911751-934301 GCA_013400175.1 Phainopepla nitens
ATTTCCCCCCCCCCCCCCCCGCCTTCTTTTTCCCCCCCCTTTTTCTTTCTTGTTTTTTTTTTTGTTTTTTTTTTTTTTTCTTATTTCTCTCCTCTCCGTCGCTCCCCCTTTCTAAGTTCCCTCTGCCCTTCTTATTTAAGGCAGGGCCTTTTCCCGGATTTTTTTATTAGTCCCCCCACTGTACATGAATTATAGAGACCAAAAACTTGGGGAGCCCCCAGGGAACTTCTTCTGCTCTGTGTGGAAGGATGTCCTTGCCTACATCACGGGCGATCGCTGGGAAGCACCAGAGGGTAATATTTTGGGGAATCCAAAAAGATGAGGGGATATAAACCACTGTAACTTCTCCAGCCAGAATCTGAGCTCAGCCACTGGTTTTGGCACGGCACACGAGCTCTGTGCATGCCTCCAACAAGCTCCCAGGATGCAGAACCAGCCTTTAAAAATAACAAAACGAAACCAGCAGATGTTTCAACCACACAGCTCCACTCCAGCATGCAAAGTTGCTTAATCTGTATCACCACTGTGAAATTCTTAGCAAAGTTTCTTATTCAAGTCAAACAATTGTGGGTATAAATACCTGGTTTGCTAAACTATATGGAATAAGCAGTCTTTTTTTAAAAATTCAAATTCATTAGCATTCATTCTTGAAAATAAACTTCTCAATCAACGTAACTCATGGCTGCTTTATATTACAGCACAAAACGATCTACTGTAGCAGAGGGAGATGAAATGAAAGAGAATTTTCTTCTGTTTTTACAGTCTGGTGACCCCAATAATTTTTAAGTTCAGAGCGAGCTAAAACAGTGACAAAGCCTGCACCTCCCATTTCTGGGATGTTGTGCTCCTTCTGCCCTCACCCCCAGCATTTAAAAATCACTAAATTGTATTTGCTCAAAGCCCTTGCCTGAGCAGGCCACGTTATGAATACATTGCCAGAGTTTGGCTAATACAGGATACCGCACGCTGTGGAGTGATAAACCCGATATCAACCCAAGTCCTGATGATAATTTACAGGAGAAAGCTCTTCTTTGGCAGATCAAGAGAGGTTTTTTCCTAAGGTGCCCCAAGAGCCAAGAACACTGTGATGCTACAAACTGCTGACAGGCAACCAATAACCGTGACAAATTATACATTCATGGCATCTGCAACATCGATAAACTGACTCACCAAATTAATAAAATATAGATCACAAAGCATACATTTTTATTAAAGAATAATTTCATGATAACCAAGTAATGTGGATGCTTCCAAGCATAAGATTAAATTACATGCTGAGCAAATCTGGCATTTTGTGATAAACTACGAAAATAGTCTTTGCAACAGCAACTGAGGAAGAACATTGCTGACATAGTCTATAAACATGTTTTATAAAGCACAACTGAAAGTAACAAAAAACAAACAAAACCCCAAAAAACCAAACAAACAAACAAACACAAACAAAAACAAACAAACAAAATGTCAACCCCATAGTGAAGTGGCAGCTAGAGAATTCACTACCCTATCCACAATAATTACTTTCTAGACTTCTCCTTGTTTTGTAATTTATTCCTTCAAATATGATGCTGATTTTCGTGTTAAAAGTAATAAAATCAGATTACCTACATAGGGGAATATTTACACCAAATTAATTCCTTAACATGTCAGCAGTCATTGCTGGAACACAAAAAGATTTTTAGCACATTTAGGATGACAGCAAATGTACTTAAATACACAAAGCAAGTGTCTTACCTGATAGACTGACCCTACTGGTCATAATTTTGTGTCTACTGAATAACTCTAAGTATAAAGAACTTGCTTGAACTTAGGAACACAATGAATCCTGTTGAATTTGAAGGTCTTACTCTTCACACATGATAAAGTGTTTTCCTGCATGGATATTTTCCCCTACTGAGGCAAGCAGTAAGAGGTTTCCCAGCCTTCTTTAAAGGTGTTGGAGAAGTTCTTCCTTTCACAAGGAGCAAGATGGAGAATCTCTTATGGCAAAGGCTTCATGACTAGGAAGAAAATACTTAGGCACATCCTCAATGTCCACTGTCTGTGCTGGGTTATTCCTACACAGCTCTGAATCATGTCCAAAACGAAGAATTTAAAATACTGAGATCATGTTTATTAAAGTTCACAATTATTAGTTCCTGAAGCTCCTTAGTACTTGGTCTCTCTGGGCTAACTGTGCCATACTAACTGCATTAGAAGGCTGTCCTAAATTAGTTTTAATCCTCTACAATGCCAGATAACGTGGTGCTTTCAGGGTTCTTCACATGACTGATGTTCTGTCAGACCTTCCAAATATTTATTTTATAACAAAATATCCAGCATTTCCTGGAAACGGACTGTCATACTTTTTGAGTATTTTACATCCATAATGTTGAGCCACTTCCTCAGCTTCCACGAATTTCCCAGCTAAACATATGGGATGTGCTGTTTCTTGTCCTTCTTTCTAGTTAATACATAATGAAATCTTAATTCTGAACTGCTGTCATGAAACAAAAATCAAACAGAGCCTAAGTGATACAAAACCAGTATTGTTTATACTAGATCCATTATTAACTTAATTCTTTCTTAAATAAATGACATTTAATAATACACTAAACACATAAACAGGAGCGTATTCAAAGTTATAATCTCATCAGCTCCTTCTCATGACATTCATCTTCTCAAAGGCAATACCCACATTTCAATCTAATCATTCGTTGAACATTGTTGAGTTAATAAACAGACATGGTTCCTTTAAAACAGCTTACTACTTAAATAAGCTGCTGCCTTCTCTAGCTGTGGCAACCTAGATGAGTTAAAAAAAAAATTTATTCTCTGGCATATTATTAGCAACCAGAAATTTATTATGTTATTTTCTTTCAAAATTAAGTATCTTTATTTAGAAAACATGTCTACGTATCCCCACTTACAGACAGCCATTTATCTAAATATTTTACAAGTGTTCTGCATGGTGATCATTTCATTTACTAAGAAAATACCCACATTGCTGCGAATCTTTTCAGTCCCCAAAACGTGCCTACAGATAGCAGCAGTGCATATTTTAGAGAAGCAGCAAACAGGACCAGCTTCAGAATTACACCCACCACCCTCCACATAAGATGAGGCGAGAGCATTTTCTCTTGCCATAAATTACCACTCCCTTCTATCAGCAATTATTTAACTTTCAAAAATAGCTGCAACGAGACAAATTATGAGCTATAATTACGATATTAAGACTGCATACATGCAGATATGTATACCTAATCTGCTCTAAGATGTGCAATGTTAAGTATTATAATCAAATATACCAGGGTGTCTTTATCTCATCAGCCAAATGACAACATCTCTGTGCTAAACATCTGTGAGCCATTCCAGTGGCCAACAATGCCCATTGTTACTTTTTTATCTAGTACCAGTCACTCAATCCTGGCACATTTTCTTCTACTACACCTTCCTCCTTCCCAGATGAGTGCAGGGATCTGAGTCCACAGGAGTCAAAGGGACCACCAGCCTCGCTTCCAGGGGGGAGAAAATAAATATTGCTATATGTATCTGTCTATATATGTATCATTGAGGGCAACACAGAAGCTGTGTCAGGTCCCAAGGAAATATCTAAAGGCTGGAAGTATTAGAAATACCATACATAGCTGGCCTGGTTTTGCTTTCTGTTTCATACAGGACCTTGGGATAGAGGGCACTTTATGGCCTGACCCAGTTCAATAATCATTTCATTAAGTACTTCAAGACTAAATTGCATCATTCTTAACTTGGAAACTGGAATTATTGAATATCTTAAGTTACTCAATTAAAAGCAAATTACAGTTTGTCTACTCCTGCACAGTCTGACTCAAAGCAAGCACCTCCCACGTTGTCAGAGGTCTTGACAGACCATTGTCTCTCCAAAAGTACCAACATTTCTGCCAAGCCTCTATCATGCTGTGAAGTGCTGCCTCTCAGACAGCTGCATTTATCCTGTCTGTACATCCAGTTATCAGAGAATCACAGAGTGGTTTGGGGTGGGAGGGATCTTAAAGATCATCCAGCTCCAACCCTCTGCCATGGGCAGGGACACCTTCCTCCAGCCCTCCAGGCTGCTCCACTCCCCATCCAACCTGGCCTTGGAACATTTCCAGAGATGGAGCAGCCACAGCTTCTCTGGGCAACCTGTGCCAGGGCCTCACCCCTTTCACAGGGAAGAATTTCTTCCTGATATCTGATCTAACCCTGCCCTCTGCCAGTTTGAAGCCATTCCCCCTTGTCCTGTCTCTCCCTGCCCCTGTCAAACGCTCCTCTGCAGCTCTCATGTCACTCCCTTTAGGTTCTGGAAGGTCCCCTCTAACCCTGTCTCTACAGCAGAGGTGCTCCAGCCCTCCGAGCATCTTTGTGGCCTCCTCTGGACTTGCTCCAACAGATCCACAAACTTCTTATTCTGAGGCCCCAGAGCTGGACTGGGTAACTGCAGGCGGGGTCTCTGGCTTCCCAAAGCAGCCCCTGCAGGGCGAGGGCAGGGAGGTCCCACAGGAGGCAGCACCAGGGGCAGCTCTGGGGTGGGGGCCGGGCAACCTCTGTGTTCTCAGTGATCTGAGCATTTCTTTCACTCACCTGTCAAACTGTCAAATCTACAGCATTTGTTATGCAGTTACCATGATACGACAATGAACTCAGGTTATTATTTCTTTGGTTAAGCTTTTCTTGTTATTCTTTGCACTCTTTTAGGGTATTAAAAGTCACAGATTCAGAGGATCTATTTTTTGCAGAGAAACTTAACAAAAAGATAGGAACCCAAGAGAGTTTTTTCTTTCTCCACATTTGTTTTCAATGGTGATAGAATAAATTGCTCCACTAAAAAGCCTTGATACTTTCTGTTTTAAAGCACAAGAAGAAATGCTATTTTTAAAGTCAAAATGTGTTATAATGATAGAGTTGGGGTTTGGGGTGGGTTTTTATTTGTTGGAAGAGTAAAAATCTATTTTTTTCAGTTACAGTGAAAATTGAATGCATATTCACATCATTTTGCAAAACTGTCAACACTAGATACACACTTCTTTCTTTGAACTATCTCCCTGTGTTGCAACCCTCATCTAAATTTGAAAATATTTTGGTAAACA
Organism: Phainopepla nitens; assembly: GCA_013400175.1. Taxonomy (NCBI): domain Eukaryota; kingdom Metazoa; phylum Chordata; class Aves; order Passeriformes; family Bombycillidae; genus Phainopepla; species Phainopepla nitens. Next base: position 916,836 of record VXBQ01005187.1, read on the forward strand.
TAGCTGATGTTTCATGGGTGCAATTTTGAGACCATAAGGAATTTAAGAAAACAGTTGATACTGCATTAAAACCTAAAATTGGCTTTTAAGAATCCGTCAAGCTTTCTCAAATCAGCAACTATTAAGAAAAACATCCAGAAAAGAGTATCTGTAGCTAATCTACCTTCTCCTAGATCTTCTTCCCTGGAGTGTTGTTTTGGAACTTTTGAGACCCTTTTGAAGGATATTTGTACATTCTTTTGTGGTGACATATTTTATACATTACTTAAATATGTTCTTCTCTTACTATTACACATTTAGCCTAAATATCAAGGTAATTGTATCACAACATTTCTCCCAACAGGCTTTTACTTCCAGAGCAGGTTGTCTCGAGTATAGTTGACAACATCCACACTTTGCCCAGATAAAGAAAATAGTCTGAATAAAGCATTATGAGCACTAGTGGCATAACACATTTCTTAGATGCACAGGTCTGAGAACATTTCCCTTGGGATGTTAGAAGAGCGATGTAAAATAATTTCTTTCATGAACTTAGATTTCCTTATTAAGAAAATCCCTGTTTTGTTCGTCTTGTTGCCACCACTCTCCTTGGAAAGCTGTGGTGGACTTGGGGAGCTCTTCCAGAATTCAACCTCAATTCATTAAGCAGTTGTTTGTACCATTTTTTTTTTCTTCTGCAGCCATTGGCTTTCAGTTACTTGCTCTATACAGAATCTAAAGATGAATATATTCCTCATGTCTCCCTCTGAGATGACAGCCTCTTCACCTTACTCATTAAACTGTTCAGAAATGATGAACTCATACTGATAGAGTAGAATATTCTGTTCACCTGTTTTTATGCATATCACAGGGGCTGCTAAGGCACATCCCGTGATCATCCAAGTACTCTTTATCTATAACGAGAATCTTGTTGCAAGTTTCTATTTTACAAAACTCTGCTATTACTCAATTCGAAGATATGACCTTTGATTTTATATTTGGAATTTGATTCTACTTCTATTAGCCCAGTGTTCAACGTAATCTCAGTCATTTCTATATAATATCCTGATTCCTTGTTATATTTAGGATGCTTTCCAATTTAGCCATTAGCACAGCCCCTCTACTCATGCCAGGCAATCCATGTGAAGCAAGACAAGCTCAGTGTTCCACTGGTAACCTCTCCTGCAACACCACACCTTTTAGAAAAAAAAAAAAAATCTTTCTTTTTGAATAACACCTGGTGGTGAATTTCTGTGGGAAGAAACAGTTCTTTAGCCCAGTTTTCCAGCAGCAACCACTCTGTTCTCATTCCATCCATGGTTATGCTGAGAGCTTGGACCCACAGAATGAAGCTGTGCCTCCAGCTGCTTACACAAGGGCACAAGGGCTGCGTCTGGACTCGGCCACATCATTATTCAGCAGATGGTCCTGAGGGATGTGTCCTGGCTCCAGAGCTTGGACAACGCTGGGCACGTACTGCGGGATCGGCCTCTGTGGCTGGAGTCACGCTCAGGCTTGGTGGATGCTTGACTCCAACAACCAGAAACAACCAAGGTCTCTCTGACCTTCAAGAGGCTGCCAAAACCCAAACCTCAGCTTGTTTCTTCACTCCTGGTAGCTCATAAGGTAGAAGCCTATAATTCGTAGTAGCAGTAAATACTAATTTTTATGAGTCTAGAATTAATTCACAATAAGCTCCACAGTATTCCATAAAACACACAAGTGCTGAGGGCTGTGCCGAAGCTTTTTTTTTTTTTTTTAACAAGAGAATGTCTGGATTTTGAACCACTGTGGTGGTTTAGAAATGCAGGATGAAGTCTCCTCCAGAGAGGTGAAAGAAGCTGCCCTGCACACCACACGGCTGCCTTCGGCACACCGGACTCTTCAAAACCTCTGAAAGAAATGGTCCTGCCAAAAACTAGTACTGCTTAAGCAGGTTTAACAATTTTTAGAAGCACTGCCAATACCAAGGCATCAAACCAGAGCCTTTGCCTGTACCTGTCTCCCTATCCCCAGAACAATCAAACAGTATTGTTAAATCACTTGGTATCCTTCGAGCAGTCCAGGACTGCCCTGGGGGCACAGAACCCAAATCCCTCTTCCAAAGGGATCCTCCTTGGCTGGAGCAGGCCAGCAGGGATGCAGACCTCTGGCCAAAAGGGTGGGATTTCTGCAGAGGTGCCAGGGAGCCGGAGGACTTCTCTCCCCCTCTCTGTTGAGTGAGGTGTGTTCCACGAAACGCTGCATTTTAATTATGCAATTACACAGAACTGAACGACCCAGCTCTGGAGTTTTGCAGACACAACCCTGCTCCTGGCACCACCTCCCTCAGCGGTTAAACTCTGAAGCCACGTGCAGGGTGAGAAGTTTTCTCAAACCCTTCCAAGAACATAAATAATGCAGTCCCAGTTATGAACTTCATTCAGCTTTGTGCTCATTAAATCACAGCTGCTTCCCCTTGATGCTGTGTGAGATCAGACATCACTGAACCTGTGTACACAAATATGCTTCTCCCTTTGTCCTGCAAAACAAACTAACAGAAAAGTGTTTATATTAAAACTAATGGAATTAAATGTCAATTAACAGTTAATAATAGTCCTAAGATAGCATTTCAGATCTATTTAATCCCATAATAAACTTACTGCAGAGCTGACATCGGTTAGGTTTCAGCTATTGTTTTGACTTGGAAAGAAACTACCAGTTCATTAAAAAACCCAAATTTTATCTTAAGCATGAACACCTCAAGTGAAAATGTTCCTGAGCTTCCCCACCAATGTTCCTGAGCTTCCCCACGTGCTCACAAGGAGGCCAACACACTTCAGTTCCCTTGCCCACCTTCTCATGCTCTGCATGCAAGAGGAAGGTTTTTGGAGGTTTTACACATTTTTTAATCACCTCTTCTTTAAGAACAGTAGATGGACTTTTTTCCTGCTTCTCCATCCCTTCATAAACTCTTTGGATCACAGATAACATATTTAGTCTACCTGGAATGACAACACTGTTCAGTTTGGATGATATAAACCTATTTTTTCACTGAAAGGAATATGTTTGTTTTCAAAGCTGTCTGAAATACAGACAACAACCCACTAACTGAAGGTATAAAACTAGGTAAAATACACCTTAGCTAACATCATTCATTGCATTTGGTGCCCACATTCTCACCAGAGTGAGACTTCTCGCAGCCCCTCTTGCAACAGGAGTAAGAATAGAGCAATTTCAAGAGTTAAATCAGAACCAACAGCTTAAAGTTTATTTTTATATTTTTCTGTTCCTCTATGCCTTTTTTAAACAGTGTAATACCCTTCAGAAGCTCAAAAAATGGTTCTGCCAACACAAAAGAAAAAAAAAAGGCTTAACCATTTTTAGAAGTACTGGCAATAGTAAGGCTTCAAACCAGAGTATTTGCTTGTACTTGAGGCTTCTTTCTATGAAGACAAAAGCTCTGTAATTCTCCAAAAAAGCAGCAACTGATCCTCTAGTGAAGGCTGAACTCTACAATACCCTGACACATCTTATTTCAGTTCTTTGCTAAAACACAGTGAATAATACATAATGGAAAATTACAAGTGTTGTAACTTAATCTGGGCTGTAAATCCCTGCTCCAGACACACATCTCTCCTCCACCATCCGAGTGAACACACAATTCACAGATGAGGAAGAACAGCTTCCATTGAATACTTGTAACACTTTTTTGTCACTTATAACTCTTAGATTATTTGAACAAAATTACTCTTTATTTAATCACAGAAGAAAAACTCAGCGCAGTTTAGAACAGGGGAAACTGAGAGTAATTTAACAAGGTAGCAAAGTTCCAGCACTTAAAAATGGGTGAAAAGCTACAGCCATTCAAGGAGAAACTAGTTCCATCCTGCTTGAAGTAGAAATTCCCTACACCAACAAACACCCTCATCCCTTCAATAACCCAAACACTTGAAGCCAAAGTAACAAAGCAAACAAATACTTTCAATCATATTTCTTCATTCTGTAGCATTGTCATGTCTGGGGCACCCAGAATTTTCTGGGTAGCACTAGGAAGTATTACTTCCTATTTTGCACCAGTGAAGAATCTAGCAAGAAAATTTTAGTCCCATGAGAAGGTCCACATAGCTTGTCTCCAAATATACAAACTTCACCAAGTATACAGAACTACTTGCCCTACACAGCCATTTAAACAGTCATTTAATCATATAAAATGCTGGATATGTCAGAATAAGAAAGCAGAAGTCATAAAAAAAATCATATTTAACACTAAGACATGCACAAAATTAAAAAGGTAAGGAATTGATTAATGACAGGGATGATAATGTAAGAATAAAAATTAATCACTGAAATGAATACAATTTTTTGGAAAAATCTTTGCAGAGCACCGTAAAATACCAAAGTCTTCCCAAACTGACATCCACAGTGCCTTGATAAGTACCTTATCCATTCTCTTAAATCCAGCACTAACATAATTCCTAGTATAAATACTTCAAATATCCATAAACAATAACAGTGTTACTGTCAGTGATAACAGGATAGTATTAAAATACAAAAAATGGATTTTTATTTCCATTATGAAATATTATGAGTATTGTGTCTAAATAATTGTGTCTAGAAAGACTGGACTTAGGTATTTTCTTTTTTATAAAGATAAATGGGTGCAATATGAAAAGAAAAAAAATTCTATATCCCAATATTTAAGACTTGTCATTTGCTTATACAGCCACAGATAAATCAAGAGATACCAAAACTGTCAGAAGTTAAGCTATACCCCTCATTTTCCTCAAACTAGTTTTAGTCAAGTTCTCATTCTAAAATTGTTCAGTTACTGCCTTTGTTGAGTGCAGTGTGTTTTGAATCTGACATTTCCCCCATCCCCACAAGAGGAAATCCCATCACCAAAAGGGTAAATTCGTTCTCTAGAAGTGACTGTGTCTGAAAAAATCAAATTGTCCTTTTGGTCCGCTGGGCTTTTGGGGTAAGGAAGAGTGAAATATCTAAAATTTACAGCATCAGTAAAAAAAAACAACTGAGGTCTACTTAAATGGCTCACTAGAGCATGTAACACTGTAGAGAAATGGGATTTTACAAGGATACAGAGGAGCTGATTTTCCATATTTGAAGAGTCAGCCAAAAGGGATGGGGGAACAAGAACAGATAGTCATAGCATGAGGCAATAGGAATGTTACATGTAAATATTTGAGGTTTAATATGCTGATTTGCAATTTTTTATTCATTAGCTAGATATTGTTACAATGGAAATATCTGCTTAAATTTTTGTTTAGTGCAGTTGAAGCTCTTAAAACAAGAAAGAGGGGGGAGAGAATTGTGTCAGAAAAGGAGAATAAGAACACAGAGCCTGTATTTAAGATAACATCTGTGGTCTCAATAAAATATGCAAACCAACTTTCCTCGGCTTATTGTGGTCTAGCCATGCCAAACCATTGTCTTCAAGGGACTGTCAACAGAGTAACATGAAGAAACTTATTGATTAAAAAAAAAAAAAGAGAAAATATTCATTTACAAAAAAATTTCTGGTCTTAATAAAGTTGAAGAGTAGAAACAGCCCCACATTACCTATTACTTACACAAAAAGCTACTGCTGAATTGGAAAAGTCCAAGCAAACAGAGATTGTGTTAAAATAATTAATGCTATTTTAGGTTCTCCTCGGTCCTGGTCATGGAAGCCTGGACAGGAGCAGCAAGGTGTGTCTGTAAGGAACCCCACACCTCAGGCACGATGGAAGATGAGGGAGGGAGTATAAATGAAATGTGTCCTCTGGAAGCCAACTTAGTCTCAAATGCTTTAAGGTTTCTGACACTCAGGAAACCCAGAAGCCTGAGTTACTGAGGGCTGTGAAGTCCTACATGGGCAGAAAACTTTTTTTTTTCATTCTGCTTTCGCACACTGTTACACTTTTATTGATTTAGTCTGGATTTGAACAGATACATTTCTTTTGATATTATTCAACCAACCAGTATCAAAATATATAATTGAAGGTGTTGCATATGGGTATAAAATCCACAATTGAGCAGACTGACAGAAAGAAGTAAAAGGTTCATTTGCTCTGGGCTTACATGAATTGCTGCAGTTGGATCTTGATGGTTTTTTCACTGTTTTTAGTAGAAGCACAGAATTGACATCAGTGAAATGATGGAAACATTGAATGGGAAGGATGAACAGGTGATATCAATTTTTCCTTCAGAGTCTCCAGTTAAAGAGAACATTTTGTTTTTTCAGGGAACAGTTGAGAAGGCTGATGAGTCTGTGGTGGGTCAGAGAAGGTTGCATCGACCATTGGGGAATACAGAATGACCAGGATCATCACCAAAAATTGATATAATTGCTATATATAATGGAAAAAACCTGAAAGGTTCAGAATTTCATGACATCCTATGGGATTAACATGTCCTTGAAGAGGAGATTTGAAGAAGAACATGAAGAAATCACTGTTAGAAAAATACTGTCTAGTCCTCAGTAGAAAGAACCCCAGTGCATTATCCTACAGAACGCAGCATCTCACAGAGAGTCCAGAAATCTACCCTCATCCAAAGAAGTCAAGCAAATGTTAATCTCTAAATTTAAAAATATTTTTAAGCTTTTATTTATCCTAGTTGATAGGATTTTTTTTAGAAAAATAAATAACTTAGTGTACTAACACACAGAAACTAGTCTAAGAGCCGAGCTGCACAAAAGGTCAGATGAATCATTATTAAAATTAAATCTTGCTGATAGTCCTGAATAAACACACATCCTCATCTATGACCTCCAAAAAGCCTCCAGGGCAGCTGCATCACTGGAACTGGGATGGGATGCACAGCTCAGAAACCAAGGTACCCAAGACTCTTACCCCACACAGGCAACCACAACCTCTATCATCTCCATTCCAGCTCAAAGTACTTCACAGATTTAATCACCTTATCATCTCAAAAGTTGCATCATCTAGAGCTCAGAAAACATGCCACAGTTTTCTTGAAAACATTGAATATCTACCAAATCTAGGTGATTTACACATAATGGTAGAATTCAGGTGACTTAAAATGTTAATTGGTAATGCGTGGAAATACGTACTGTTGAAAACAAAATTAGAGATATGCAGTTTTGTCGTCTTCTTTAGTCTTATATTTTACATATTTTTTATATTGCTCACACAACAATGGATTTGCTGTTTCTGGAAAAACACGTAACTGCATCTTTATTCAGCTCATGACAGCACACTGAGTTACATTGTCATCTCATGTGAGACCACGAGAAAAAACACCCTACCACCAGTTTTCAATGTAAAGGTTAAGATACATTTGCTCTCAAGCTCATTCTATTAAACTTTTTTTCCCTGATTAATGGTTAACTGGCAATAAGTTTGCACTTTTTTAGTGCTATTTATTGCAGATTACAAGCATCGTGCTGAGAAGCACATATGTAAGAAGGTTTATTTCTATTTTCATGCTATTCCTTGCCAAAAACGCACGGTGAAACCCATCTGTTGTATTTCCCGTCTGAGGTTAGACAAGAAAAGGAGACTCTACATAGCACTCTGTCACTGCAAACAATATTGATTAAAGCAGAGTTTGGAGATGGAATCCAAAGTGCTTACTCAGAGCAGGCATTCTGCCTCATTGATGCACGCAGATGAAAATGTATATAAAACATGACACACACACAGAAGAAATCACGACCAGGGGAAGGCAGCTCTGGATTCTGAGATAAGGACCTCAGTAGAAGCTGAAAAATCAGATAATTGTTTCTGTACATTTGCTCACATGTACCTTCAAATATGCAAATTTTTTGTACCAATGGTTTGTTGGTTTTTTTTCATTTGTGCCAGTTTAATAAATGAAGTCTCTATCTGAAAAAGATAGGAACCCTCGGGAGCCCTTCTTTTGTGCCTTGTGTAAAGGATGCAAGTGCTCTGATAGGGCAATGCACACTGCATTGTTTTTCACTCTCTCACAGAAAACAGACACTGTCCCTCTTTGCAGATGGCCAGCCTTCACAATGTTTTAACTGTATTCATTTCCTCACTCAAGACACAAGAAATGTTCTTCCTTTTATCTGTCAAGTAAATTCATGCAACACATAATTCAATGCTAATTTAGTGTGTGAAGGAGCATAAGTAATGAGGATGTTGGTAAAATCAGCTGAGATTATGCAAAGGGCTTCTGATACATGGAGGAAGAAAGGGCAACAAAATATCAGACATAAATGGAAACAAAAATGTCTGACACACAACTTACTTTAAAGGGAACAGGGGTAGGTAGACACACAAGAATGGCTTTATGTTGACTATACAGGGAAGTATTTCATAATTGGAGACATTCAAGTATTTAGGAATGTATGGGCATATAAACCATAACTGAAACATGCAATTGTAGCCCCATACAAGAGACTAAGCTCCAAGTGAAAAGTAACGTAGAATATAATTTTAGGATCTACCATCACAACATACAAGGATTTAAATTAAAATATAAAGCAATTCAGCTTCAACACTAAATTTTGAAAAGTTGTTTGCAGCATGGATACAGAGATCAACAGGACTGTACAACTTCAGAATAGGCATAAACACACAACATTTTTCTTTGCCCCCCTCTGAAAAGTAAACACAAACACGGCTTTTAAGGAGTGTTCCTTTCAGAACTCCAGAAAGTGATGTCCTCAATATGAAAAATACAGCACAGTATCGGGACAGCCTAAGATACATTTGCACTTCTAAATGCTCTTTCATCAGGAATGAGTGACTTTTATTGTAAAGATACAGAAACATAGCCAACAGGGTAGCTTTCAAGAATAACTGCTCTGCCACCTAAACCTCAGATCCAAATAAGTTGATCTGAGTCCTTTTCTGGCTCAGGTCCTTCCTACCACCTGAAGAACCTAAAGGAGGTGTGTTATCCAAAGTACAAGTTCCTTTACATTTGACTACAAATGACAGAAACCTCCAGATCATGCCATCTCAAGTAAAACCTCAGACAATTGATAGATGACTTGTCTTCTTCCACTCATGATCTCACTGGCTTAACTGTGACTCATCACATTGCTGCAAAACTCAGGGACAGAACTCTGAATTCAGGTCAGAAATCAAAAGTTCATACAGCAAATTTCCACAGAATTTGTAAAACCTTCTTCTGTGGCTCAGAGTTAAAAGGTACTATGCCCAAGGGTGCTCAGCTAGTGCCTCCTCACTGAAACAGTGACAGCCAAGGGTAGTGAAAACACTAACATGCTTGTGGTAATACAGACATCAAACAGCATCTTGGCAAACCCCAAAATTTTGTATTAGTGTTATATTTCAAAAACCTGAGAGATTACAATAAACCAGAAAGTTGCACTCTGGCTAGGGATGAGGTTCCTTTAAGTAGGAATGTTTGTTTTAATTTATTTGACTCAAGTTCAACAAAAAGTTTCCTGTTATCACATAGATGTTTGAGGGAAGGCCAAAGCAAACAGTTTTACCAGCTTCATTCTATGCATCTTCACATCTCTCTGTAGCTCTATTACTTCTTGGACTGACATTAAAGACTCCATCAGAAATGCCAAAGTTTGGCAGATATTTCTCCATTCTTCCCTCAATTTTATCAGTGCAGCAGAAAGATGTTGTTCTTCAAAAAAACCTCAAGTCAACACAATACTGTATTTGCACAGCCTACAGACACATCATGTAGATTTTACATATTTAGGGGCATAAAGAATGCTTGGCATAGACACAGAGTTGTAATTGAGACCATCCCTAGACTAATAAACTGTTCTAGAAATTACATATCACCCCCTTTTATTTGTAGATGCCTGTTAATATCTGCTGGTTAATGTTTGCATCACTGCCCTTATTTTAGGGCAGATCCTCAGTTCAACGCAATTTACTGGTAATTACATTTTTTTTTTTTTCTGGAGATAAATCTCATCTTAGTGAACCTATACCTGCCTTATCTAGCACCCAAATCTCTGGCTGTGTAGAAAGATCACTTCCATAATATACTGGATACAGTCCAAACCTGAGAAATTACTTCTGTGTACTCAAACATGTTGGAAATCTTGGAGAAGCGTAGTAAAGTGGTTCTGGTAACTGTATTACTAAAGCAATAAAATCAACACAGTATTTTTACTATTTGTTTAGTAATAGGACTTGACAAATATAGAGCACTGTAACAGCAAACTAAAATCCACTTATATTTTTACTGCTCCTGCTTCAAAAACAAGAAATAAAAGATACCACTCATAAAATCCTTGTATTTAGACATAAGTTTCTTCATTTTCTTGATGTAGTTTATATAACTGCTGTTACAAGTTAGACAGTTCATGAGGCAATATTTAAAAGGGAAAAAAAAAAAAAAAGCCCTGAACTAACAGAACCAGTTTGTTTTTAAGAACGTTTTGCATTACTGTACAGTGGCAGCAGAAAGGTACCTGTGGTTTCCATCTGAAAACTCCCGAGTATGAAGGAATCTGTCCTTTACGCATGATAAAATCTTGTGACACAGCAAAATATTGCTGCTGCAGTGTCCTCAAGGTACGCCCTTCGGAGAGTCCTGTGCTGCTCACTCACAACTGCTGCAATAATCNCAACGCAATTTACTGGTAATTACATTTTTTTTTTTTTTTCTGGAGATAAATCTCATCTTAGTGAACCTATACCTGCCTTATCTAGCACCCAAATCTCTGGCTGTGTAGAAAGATCACTTCCATAATATACTGGATACAGTCCAAACCTGAGAAATTACTTCTGTGTACTCAAACATGTTGGAAATCTTGGAGAAGCGTAGTAAAGTGGTTCTGGTAACTGTATTACTAAAGCAATAAAATCAACACAGTATTTTTACTATTTTTACTATTTGTTTAGTAATAGGACTTGACAAATATAGAGCACTGTAACAGCAAACTAAAATCCACTTATATTTTTACTGCTTCTGCTTCAAAAACAAGAAATAAAAGATACCACTCATAAAATCCTTGTATTTAGACATAAGTTTCTTCATTTTCTTGATGTAGTTTATATAACTGCTGTTACAAGTTAGACAGTTCATGAGGCAATATTTAAAAGGGAAAAAAAAAAAAAAAAGCCCTGTACTAACAGAACCAGTTTGTTTTTAAGAACGTTTTGCATTACTGTACAGTGGCAGCAGAAAGGTACCTGTGGTTTCCATCTGAAAACTCCCGAGTATGAAGGAATCTGTCCTTTACGCATGATAAAATCTTGTGACACAGCAAAATATTGCTGCTGCAGTGTCCTCAAGGTACGCCCTTCGGAGAGTCCTGTGCTGCTCACTCACAACTGCTGCAATAATCCATTAAGTAAAAATCATTTACATGCACAAAAACAGCTCAGCTGCTGAATCATGAAGTATATAGTAATTATGTGCTATAGCTTTTTAGCCTGATAATGCTATTATTTTTCTTTCAAATTTGCTCTGTAAATATGTTTCTATTATTCCTTAATACAGACAGTTGCTTGAATAGGCAAATTATTAAAAACTAAGTAACGCTGTTCTGTAATAGCTTGTTGGGGATTTTATTAAACTATACATAGACTTTTCACCTTGCTACAAAACCATGAGTTAATGAGTTAAGCCTCAGACAGATGAGTGTTATCATCCTTTCACACCTAAGGAAACAACTACAGGGAGAAATTGGACTCTAAGCAGAGCTGGCTACTCCTTGTTCTGATCTCCTGTATCTTTAATCACACACCACACCACTTGTAGGGATCTGGTCACAGATGTGTTACATGAATCAATTCCATGTTATCATGCATTACTTACTGCAAGTACAGGCAGCTACTTTTTATTTTTTATATCCTGCTTCTCTTTCTTTGAATACTTCAGCCATTATGAGCTAGACAAAAAAAAAACCAAACCCTGAACAGTGTTCCCTAAAATTAGTATTTTCTACAACAGCAATAGAATGGATATTTGAAGTTGTGAAAAGCATTATTTCTTGCACTTCCAGGCCTAATGGGGAAGTGTGAGACGTGCACAGCAGCAGGTACCTGAGGTTGTAGACACTGAAGTGCGAGATTATGGACCATGCTCTACAGTGCAGCTCTAATTTCTGACTCTAATAATGAGGCTGAAAGCCTCAAAGAACTGAAGGACTCTGCAAAGTTCTGCTAAGTTTGGGCAAGGAAGATAGAAGCCTTCCACAACTGAGGGTGCAAGAAAAGCTTGTCACGGGTTCAGACCAAAGATCCATCTGGCTAAATAGAGGTTGTTGTTTTGTTTGTTTGTTTTTCCCTGCTGCTAGATTCAGGAAAAGAACAATGAGAAAAAGAAGATGAAAAAAAGGCAAGACTTGTATTTCAGAATCTCTCCCTGCCACCAGTAATTTGTCATTCAAGAGCTCTATCAATCAGAATTGTTTCAGCAAACCCAGTAGATTTTTCTTCCATGAACCTATTCACGCTTTCATTTCTTTGTGAAACTTCAGTAACCTAAAATATCCTGCAGCAGAGCTTCATAACTCACCTGATGTATGAAGAAATGCTTTCTACACCTACACACAGCAGTTTCACTTGGTGCCCGCTGGTTATCGCTTTGAGAACAGAAACAGGTTTGCAAAGAAAACAGGAGAGGGGTTTTGGACTCCTGTGTGGGAAGTAGGACACTGTTTTCAATCCTAGGGCTGAAGAGAATATTTTAAATGCTACATTTCCATTAAAGTAGGTCAAAATCTTCTTCTTATTCCCAGAAAGGGACTTGATGTTCTGACTATCAATAGCGTAGAGTGCATTGCTGAGTCAGGTACTTTTCAAGCACAGCTCATCAAGACTTTTGCAAGGAGAAATGTTAGTGCTCCCCACTCCTGCTTGCCAGTTGGGTCCACATACCATGGAGAAGATCACAAACTTCAAGCAAGTCCTCAACTGCTTCCTAAAGGCATCTGCTTTCAACTGCAACAGCCCTCACCAACCTCCCAGGTCTTTAGAGGATGCCACTCATAGCTTGGATGCCTGAGGAAGGCACCTTCAAATCACATCAGCAAACCTGAAAAATCCTGAGTGCATAGCTTACTTCTGTTAAGTGTCCCCATCTTTACACCACACCAGCTGTTTGAATTCCTGTTTCCCTCATTTGACTGGTGGAGGCCAGAACAGACAGCCCATAGTGTCAATGCAGGCTGCAGCTACAGGACCAATAATCAATATGCTGTCAGCAATTTATGATTTAATTAAGATATCATGGACATCGCTGTGTCCCTAAAACATGAGGTTAGAATGGTTTTTCCCTTATTATGAAATACAGTAAAAATTACGAAAATTAGGACTAGAAGAAGATAAAGTGGCCAGAGAAAATGAGAGCTGAGCTGACAGCTCACGAGGCTTATGCTCAGTTGCTACAGAAAGCTTTTATGGTATTTTGCAGTGCAAGTATAGGTATCATAATAAAACTTCTGTAAATGCATTTTTTCCACATTTCACTTCTGAATTGACTAACACTGAATTCAGTGAATGACACTCTGGTTTATCATGCAATCTTTTCTCCCACTTTATTTTCAACCAGACAAACGCTTTTAAAGAAGACACTGTCATATTTGAAAAACAGAAAACTGGGGAGAATTATAGCCAAGCTTCACAGAAACTGAGTTCTGAAAACATCCCATCCAGCATACTGTAAATATTTCCATCAAATTTCCTGCCATTTAAAAAATATGCTAATCTCAAGCATTAATGGAACATCTTCAAATGGTGAGTGCACCTTAAAATAACCTTACCAACTGCTGAAACCTCAAGTCTAGATACATTATTGTCTTAGTAGCAGCTATGCTGATTCTCTTCTTGCTGATAGCATCATATAACCAATATTATTCTTAAATAAACCTAGAGAGAAAAAGCTTTAGCTCACCCTTACCTTCTATAGAGGCCAAACAAAAAAACCTTTCAGCAAGTAAAACAGAACCAAATCAGTGTTGTTCACTTGAGCTGAATATTAAAAGACATTTCCTTGTACTTGACCAGGAACTTGATTGTTTTTGTGGACAACATCTTTTACAATGAAATTAGCACCACAGGTCACAACAGACAATGGAGCAGGTGCAGCTGAACACTCAAATAATGCTCGAAGGTAACTGGTTCAATGACCTGGTATTTTAGGTGTCACAAAAGACAAAATGTTGGCAACAGCGTCAGCATATCTTGTTTCTTGAATGGTCATGAGTAGATGAATATTGGAGTGAGGTTTTTTGAAATTAACTTCTTTTTTCCAGTTTATACTTTCTTGCCAAATTAGTTTTTATTTTCTCAACCCATAATCCTTTAATGCTACTGAAAGGACATAATATAATCAAAATGTAATTGATTAAAGGGGAAATACATCATTAATAGAAACCACAAAAAAGCATTATGCATATATCAATGGGGAGAACAATGTCATCTGGTTTTGGATGCAAAATCATTAGTCATTACTGCCAATCTACTACACAGATTATACTCATAATGCCAAGGATATGATGATATCTTGAACGTGCTTCTATGTATAATTTTGGCTTTCCCTCCCTCCCCCTGCTCTGTCCTTCACAGCCAAGGAATGCTGCACAGAATCACTTCTCTAGAACTTTACAGTTTTCAGTACATTTACTGAAAACATGAGGTTGTAGCAGTTTTGTCAAGCTAAACTCCTTTACATCAATTCAACCTTTCAGATAGTCAAGTAGCCCAGCTAAATTAAGTATAAATTTATGGACTTTCTACAAATCATGAAAACTTCTGCCTCTACTATTTTATGAAGTCTTTATTTAAAAGATAATTTAAGGTTTATAAAAACACTGGCATCTGTAAGCCTGGCAACCTAAGTCAGGGTCTGTCCCATGCTTCAGCTACATTTGAAAACTCACCAAAAAAAAATCAAAAAGTCACTTATACTGCAGAAGGAAGTGGGGAGTATCCAGCAGCTTTTGAAATTAACTGCATCTAATAAATCAACCTCCTTTTATGCTGGATGTAATGTAGTTCAATTATAACAGCAAATTAAAGAAAGATTTTCAACAGAAAATATACCTCTATGCTCCTATGGAGAAATGCTGATAAGCCTTTAATTTCTGTACCTTGTGGCAGTTCTGGCATGCAGAATTGTTGCAAACAGGCAAAGAATTCCAGGAACCAGAGTCCAGCTTTGATAAGACAACAAGCTCTGCCACACTCAGGTATTAAGAGAAAACAAAAAGGAGAACAGATACAAACTGCATCCAGACCAAAGAACTGCACAAGGGACACAAAAGACAGAATGGACACAAACATGAGGCAAATTAGAGGTCACAGCTACTCCAAGACCAAGGAGTCAGGTGCAGGAATACCCTAATTACCTGTTCAAACACGCTTTTTAAATTAAATATCTCATTTTTGGATACAAAATATTTGATTATATTTTCAAGTGATCTGTATTGTGTATGTGTACTCACCTATACTCAAAAGGAGTTTTAAGAGATGCATGAAGTTATTAAAAGTAAGTACTCCAAAATGCAATGGTCTCTTGTCTGTGCCAACTGGGCTCAATTAGCACAATTATTAGTACAAATCTTTCCTGTTAAATTCAACATTCATAATTGACTTGTATAGAATGAGGCTAAGCTACCTTTTTTAACATTGAACTCCATCTTCCTATCAGAAAAATCTCCTGTCAAATTTTATCAATGCAAAAGGATAAACCTGCCTGTAAGTTAAAGCAAGTTTAAGCTAAGTTACAAGTTTGCCTTGTAAATCATTTTAAAAAACAACTTTTCAAACTGCATAAAATGCAAGGTTTTTTATCTAGAACAATCCAAGAAACTTTATTCAACAAATATGTTTTCCAATTAGGTGACTGTACCAGGAGGTATCATCCCTCTGGAGCACTTCATGGCTCAGGAAAGACCACAGCTTGTATCCAACAAGCCTTTGG
Source organism: Phainopepla nitens (assembly GCA_013400175.1). Classification (NCBI taxonomy): domain Eukaryota; kingdom Metazoa; phylum Chordata; class Aves; order Passeriformes; family Bombycillidae; genus Phainopepla; species Phainopepla nitens. The sequence goes on from VXBQ01005187.1 coordinate 932,658, forward strand.
CAGCATCAGTGGAGCTGTCATGAAAACCTCATTGGTATTTCTTTTAAAAAGGAGGAATCCACAACTTCAAGGCAGGGCAGGAGTCTTTTCCATGAGTGATCCCTTAGTAAACTGATAAATAATTTTAATTTATGTGGAAAGCTACGATTTTTTTGGAACATATTTGCAGGTGCTTCCATTCATAAAAGACTAATGCAAACAAAATCAGAGTGAATGGAACAGAGCTGAACATTATAATAAAAAATTAACATTTAATGCCAATCAATTTCAGTGGTAATCCACTTGTGTATCACCAAGCAGAAAAAAAAAAACATATCACAAAGAATAATTTAAGAAACATCAGAAAAACAAAAACTCTTTTATTCCCTCAGAAAATAGAAGCAGAAAAACAAAGAAAATGAGACTCAGAATTGCAGGGGAAAAGGCACCACATTTGACTGCAAGATGACCACACATTATCAAATCACCAGTGCTGTCACCTTGGTACACCAGTGCCTTTCAGGAGTGGCTGTGCAGTTTTTTCACCAACTATTTCAGGATACAGTCATGTTGCTGATTCCTGTAATCATAAGGAACCTATAAAATAACCACTGATTTATGGTTAACACAGATAAAAGGAAGCCACTGACTAAAAAATTCTTCATTGAATGTTTGCAGCTCTGGAGTGAACTTCCTTTTACTTCCCTCCATTAACATCTTGGACAGGGGGCAAAACTCATCTAATCATCTGATATTTTGAGAAGTTTCACAGACTGAGACACAAAAATTAAACAGGAAAGGATTTTGTAAACTTTAAGATTATATTAACAAACATTTCAGAATTCTAGTGAAGGATTAGGTACCGAGGAAAGTTCAAACCAAGTTAGTGTCCTTTTTAAAAACATCACAATTTAATTTTATTTAGATACAGCTAAGAGATAAGGGAATAAAGAAGAAAACATGGTCTGGAGGTATGATACATTGCTTTTAGAAATATTTTTTTAGGGCAAGTTTCTTATGAGACCAGAGAGGAGGCATCAAGGACATGAACAGCCCAGTGATGAGGGCACTCTGCTCAAAGAGAAGAAACAGTCCATAGTTTTAAATCTCCTTCCAAAACTTACATACACAGAAGCACTAGAAACAGAGAAGCTTGAATTTCCCTTCCTGAGTCATTACTGAGCTTAGTTAACCCTTTTTTTTCCCCTGACACCATGAGTTGAGCTTGCATTGCCCAGCACATAGACAGCAGCAAACAACAGAGAAAGGGTAACAAACCTCCCTCCAAAAAACTAATCAGCTTTGGATTGATGATAACTTGGAACAGCCTCCCTGTTCCTGGGAAGACACCTTTACCTATTGAGGAGCCACTGCTAGAGCAGTGCTTTGAGAATCAAGTTAAGATTCCCTGGTCTAGGGAGGGAATGTGATCTGGTGATGGACATCCCTTCCTTGGCCAAGGAACAATCAAGTGGCATTTCTTATTTCTGTCTGCAATATCTCAGCACCTTTCAGGCAGATTTTCAAAGGAAGCCAGGCTCACCTAAGTGTGTCTGTCCATCCACCCGCTGGGCCCTCTGTAATTAAATCTTTAACTCACCAGCAAATTTCAGCCAAAAGCTGCCAGTAGTCTCAAGGAGAAATTAAAAAAAAAAAAAAAAAAAA
>VXBQ01005187.1:934343-996630 GCA_013400175.1 Phainopepla nitens
ACCAGATGAGAAGGCAGATTAGAGGCTGTGCCCTGTGAAAGGCTCCAGCAGGACATGAGCAGTAATCCCTTCCGTGACAGCTGCCAGTCTCCAGACATGGCCTGGTCAGCACCCAGGCATCTGTGAGAGGTGCTGGGACATGCAGGGCACAGGGATTTCTGAAATAAAGCAGCCCTGTGCCTCCATCCTCCTGCACAACAGGCTCCAGCTGACTCGTGCTGCCTGTGATCACAGGAGGCTTGTGCTCGCTGTGCCTCTGCCTCCAAAAGAGCTCGTTCAGTTTGAGGATCCTGCCTTGTCTCATGCACAAAATGCACATGAAACTGCTCAAATCTGCAAGAGGAAAGAAAATTAAGAAGGTCAGGACTTTGAGGAAGCTGGTCTAGTGGGAGGTGTCCCTGCCCATGGCAGAGGGGTTGGAATGAGATGATCATTAAGGTCCCTTCCAAGCCATTCTGTGACCTTGAAGGTGTGGAGTGTACTTGGCTTTTATCCATAAGGTACAAAGGGATTTCAAGGTGCTGATGATTTTAGATGGGTTTTGAAGTACTGAGAAACCTGCCTTCCCCGTAACTCCAAACTTTGGGTGTCTACATCCTTCTGCAGATCTGGACTGAAGCATGTTGCTAGGCTGCCAACAACTGCCAGGCAACAAATCACAGCACACAGATTGAAGCTACGCTTACAATGCAATATATTGACCATGTTTTATTGTTAAGAAATCAATAATCTGCATTGCCATAATAAAATGTAAAACGTGATTATGTTTTTCCCAGGGGGTAGAAAAAATAAGAATATAAAAACCTGCAAATCATTCTTATTGCCTTTCCAAAGTAAAACTTATACATTCATTCTTCAATCTGTTATAAAATCAAATTAATTTCCACTATTAATAAACAAAACCTCTCTCGTTGCACAACATGTAATTAAGAGTGATACTACTTCTTTCTGAGCTCCTTCTATTCACTGCCCCACCAAATTATTAAAACAAAGCAGTTACTATGGTAACTAATTCATTCTCTGCATTATTATATTGTTTCTAAACATCAGTGTCGACTCATTCTGACTTACATGCCCTAAATTCCAGTTTGAAATTCTAAACTTCTGTCTTGTTTGTCAGAAAAGCCCTTTACAATCTATGCATTCATGCAGATAAGGACAGCTAGAGCGCAGCTGCTTTTGTTTATTGCAAGAAGACGTAACTGTTACTAAATTATTTGGGTTTGATAAATTGATGATGCCTGCATGGAAGTGCAGGGCAGCACTCGGGGAACAAGCACGGGAGTCTGTGGAGCACTGCACAAATGGGCAAACATGACCATCTGCAGGTTAGCTAAATTCACAACAACAACCAAAAATGACTGGCAGATGTTGTGAAAATTAAGTAACACCTGCCTAAGTGGTATTTGATACCCAGGAAAAAGCCACATGCGTGTGACTGATGCAATCTTCAAGACAGAAAGGAACAGCAGGGAACAAGAAATAGTGATAAAAATGCCTGGGAAAAAGTTTTCTTAGCACTTAATAAAACTTTTTCTTCAAATGTGTACTCCTTGACAAAAAGAGGCATTTATCGTGTATTTAATTAAAACTTTTAATAATTCTTGATTACCTATTAGCAGGAGTCATAGTCTAATTGTATTTGAGTGTCATTATCTAGCACACAAGGAAGCTTCCTGAAAAATACAGGTAGGATCAAAAGAATAGTCTTTACTCTTCATCTTTTCCTCTCCTACTGCCATTGCCTGTAATTTTTGTTGTGTTTTTCTGCTGTGTCTCCAGTTAATTGGCAGAATGAAAGGTTTGAAAATTCAGTGCATGGGAGGATACTTTGAAAAATAAGCATCAGGGGAAAGAGAAACATAATTTTTAAACAGCTAATTTCTGGCTTTAAAAAGAATCCCAAACATATCTGTTCAAAGTCACAAGCAATTTAAATTTAGTTCTCATAGGAAAGGGCAGAATAAGGAACCTTTTTATTTAGGTATCTGAGCAGGGCCACTAACCACTGCAGAGTTCTGGATCTCCAGTGGTAGCAAAGGGTGTGTTTTCACCTGCAGCAAGTGCCAGGTATTTTCACAATTAGCAAAGCCTCATGTTTTAAAGGGATTCCAAGAGTATTACAACAGCCTGCTGCTATTTATATCCCAGAACATCTGACTGGTTTCTGTCACAGGAAAAGAAGATGCAGGGGCAGCTTTTGTTTTTCTAACCTGCTACCTGGCTTCAGAAGAGCTACAAGATAAAACACAGGTTTCTTAACTCCAAATGACCTGTCCATCAGACCACAATGACTTCTCTAATGAGGAGGGACATCTCTGCTAGATACTCCCTCCCTGGCAAAGTCTCCATGCAATTGTCCTGTTCAAGGAGAGGCACCCTTCAAGTTCAGTATTGACCTCCTGGAACGAGGACACAGGAATGGAGCAGCAGAAGCCTCCAGCACTAAAAGACTGCCTCCACTTTTATTTTCTTGTTTCCACTTGCATAATCACGCTCCCATCCTTTTGCACTAAGGGAGGAAACAAAATAAAATCCTTTTTTGCATCTCAGACTGCACTTCCCTGAGGATGGGAACTGCCTCTGTGAAAGCTGAACATGACTGCTTTAATTAGATGACTACGTAAATTTTTCAGTATGTTTACCTAGACACTTAATCTTTGTACAGTTCAGTTTTCCAGAGCATAGTGTAAAGAAACATCAGAGCATCTTCCCTGACCCCAGGCAGCAATAAGCACATATTACCATCAAGTATTTAAGACTTCTAAAGCTTTTAAAACTTTTACCAGGCACTCATCTGCACTGTAGAAAAGCTAAATATCTAGTCTGAAAATATTTTTATTAATAGAAGAATAGGAGAAATAAATTCTCTGGAGATTATTCAGGAATTAAGAGGATGAGGTGTGGTTATGTACTGGATTCTGACTCAAAGATCTGATACTACAAATACAATTAATAAACCCTGTAAAAACCAGTGTCATGCTATATTATTTTCTGTATTTAACACTGTCTTTGATACTAACATTAAGGGGAAACTATTTTGACTTTACTACAGCGCCAAGATGCAACTTTCTGGATAAATCACAGCTGAACATAGCTGCTGTCACAACCAAGCAGTGTATTTTATTTCAATATACCAATCAAAATGTGACAACACAGATAAAATGCATGATGCTGGACATCACAAACTTGCAGATTTTCTTTACAACATTCATAACTTAAATCACTGACACGAACATTTAAGCAAAACCTAAAAATCTCAGATTCTTTTCTCTGTAGATTTTTTTTCCCTCTCAAATTTTCTTTCTGAAGTAATGCTTTTCATTAGCAGCTACTATTTAGTATCATTCAGAGCAAAATGGGCTTCTAAGCCAATTCTCTTTTCACACACTTGCATTGTTACTGTAATACCTCTGCAACATTGCAGTACTTAAGTGGATGCAAATCTAAAGCCTGTCTAGGTGAAGATCCAGATGCAGGTTACAGCAGGAAGCCAAAAGAAAGCTAAAAACCACTTTCCACTGCAAATACTGATACTAAGGACAAAGCCAAAAGCCAAGCACAAGCCTGTGCATAAGCACTTCAACTATAATTCTAATGAGATAAAGAATGCTTTTGCAGTAGGGTAAACATAACCCAAATATATAGATAATTTTCCTTTGGAAAGAGGCAAACAATCTTGCTATGTTGAGATTCCTGATAGCACCATTCGTTATTTTATTATTTTAAAGTCAACTATCTCTCTGTTCTTTCAAAGCACCTTTTACCTAATTCTCTGTATTACCACATGTTCAAAAATACTTTCAAAGTTTTTACAAGCAAAACACAGAAAAATAGTATTGAATTATTAAAACATGCTTGCATTGTTTTATGCAATGCACCAAAGTGTGCATTTTTAGGTTAAAACACTTTTATCTGAATATAAATTGATTTACTTATAGAATATTCTTCTATAGGTTATTCGTAGAAAACTCTGCTTGCTTAAACACTTTCATTTGCCACACTTGAAAGCTTTGATGGCTGCTCCTGCTGAAAGATTTTGGTAGCTTTTACTATCTGATTCCTAATTTAATTTATACTGGATTGCTACAGAGAAAAGGAATTCACTCCAGTTCAAATCCTTATGTATTTGCCAAAGGCACTTAAGGTTAGAAAATCATATTTTTGCAAAGGTTAATTGGTACTTTATAAAGGAGCTACTTTGACTTAGGAAACAAATGATAAAATATTAGGAATCTTTTAGCTCCCTCTGCTGCCCTAATCCTTCACTAAGCTGCCTTCTGAAGTCTGCCAAAGACACCAAGCAACGAGGCAGCCCATGAACCATTAATAGGAAATATTTGCCATATTAAGTATGCCCAGTACTAAAATCAGCACACAGGAAGAAAACTCTAAAAAGTGCTATTTAATTTACCATTGCCTGTGCATTTTATTATTCCATTTCTTTCTCCAGTATCTGTTGCAAGTAAGACAAAGAAGAACATGTTCAAATTTGGATGCCAGTTAAGAAAACTCTTGTGCTCCAAAGAACTTGACATCTGCAATTCCCACTTACATAAGGAAGAGCTAAGGGCACTCACTGCCTGGAACAATTTATTCCTCCTTCCTCTCATTTACAGATCAACTTACATGGTACAGACCAACTTTAGTAAAAAATCCTTTTCAAAATTCAGGGAAAGCCCAGACCTTGCCAAAGTAGGCCACCATCTTGTTAATTTGCAGAAAAAAGTATTGCCTCATTCACAAGTGCAAGGGGTCAAATCACAGTTTACACAAACCAGATAGGATCCACCAGTGGTTATGAAAAAACTTGGTATTTGTCAGTCTGGTACTTCCCATTTGTTAAGAAGCCAAACTATTTCATGCACAAGAAAAAGAAATCAGGAAAGTGAATGCATTGTTCTTTTAATTAAGTCACTCTTTATTACAAGATTTGACTATCAGTGTGGGAAGACAACCAAATTCAATTCATATCTGGTTTTTTCCCTCTGCATTCCTCCTGGAACCATCAATATACTCCACATCAACTATGAACTGAAGATTCATCTTGTTAAATCTCAAGCAGAAAAAAGAAGCTCCAAAAACACAGATGTTTCCTTATAGGGAAAGAAAGCCTAGGCCATATCCTTGAAAAGAAACTATTCATTTTTCAAGCACTTCGACTGTCCTTCAAAGTGCATCACACTTGGGCATTTGCCAGTAGTCAAACCTTCCCAAAGAAAGGCTGCCCTTCATAAAAGCAAAGATGAGAGATTTTATCTGAAATTTCAGAAATTCATCCCATTAATATGCACTTCCTTCTCCAATTTATGATCTCGGCCAACTCTACGTTTCTTAGGTAACAAAGCATCGCTTAAAATAGCTAAAATACATTCCAAGTTCTCTTCTGGGCACTTTATAAAAAGATGAAGCAGCATGCATATAAAGAATAACATTAATACTGGTGCTGCACAAAAAGGAAAAGAAAAAATAAATTATTGTTTGAGCGTTCTGAGTGCTAAAATTTTTGCTTCATCAAAACCAGAAGGGAAAACAAAACAAAAAACATCTGTCTGGGGACAGACAGTCTTCAGAGACTTGTACTTGGCACATGTTGCAGTCTTTGCTGTATAAATATCACATGAGGTGCTCTGAGAAGAAATTCCTGGTTTCAAGCAATTACCTAATTGGGAAAGTCACTGTCAATTTTCCAGTTCCATTTCCAGCATTGTGCTGTACTTTAATCCCTAATACCAGTGCAAACAAGCAAGGAGAAACGAGAGAAGCCCCTTTCTTCCTCCACCAGTGTTCCCTAAAGCTAGGAAATCCTCCAAAAGCAGTGTATAATAAAGATATAGTGCTCAGGCAGCCAAAGTAATGTATTTTAAAATAATTCACAGTGTTCACCAAGCCCGTTCACAGACAATTCAGACATTCCCCCTGCATGCAGCCACCTTCTGTTCCTTCCTGCTTCATCTACGAGCACCCAGCAAATGCAACAGAGGTCAGACAGCCCAAGGTGACTGCCAAACAATGGTCAGTAAAACATACATGCATTTCATTAAAGATTTCTAGAATATAGCAAATAAACAGCATTGTTTACAGTTTGTTACAATATAAAGCACAATAATACCTTAATTAGAGATAACAACTTTTCAAAATGCCAAAAACATTTTGAATTTTTCAAATTATCCACAAAATGAACACATTTTATTTTTGCACTGTGACACTTCCAACTGTTCTGCCAAATGTATACTACTATAATTATGCTTTGCAATCACCAGCATCACTGGAGAGGGGGACAAAGAACAATATAATCAGTAACTAATTAATCTTTCACATGTCTCGATACAATCTATCTCCAAGGGAAGAATCCTAAATGTTATTTTACAAAGTGTGAAGTGAGTTTAATATTAGCATCTCAGAGTGTCTCAGATCATGTCCTTATGCCTAAGCATAATTCACAGTTAGTGGTAGAAGTTAGAAACCAGAATTTAATACCTGGCTTTTTTAAGGGACAGTCTTCAATGGCAGAGTACTGAAATGTGCACAAAAAAATTCTTCAGGATTAAAAGCAAATATTCCATTTCATATTTAAGAAATCATCAAAGGGAATCATAGGTACCTCAGGGACAAAATCACTTACTCAGCTACATTACATTATGTTCAAGAATTCATGAAAAAATACGTAGTTAGTAGTAGTTAGCAAGTTATTGCAGCCTATTTTTAAGTGAACTTGCAATAGAAATAAAGTGTATCTTTAAAATATTCCCTTCTAAGGGAAAGTTCAAGAAAGCAATACACAAACTGATGAACAGAAAAGCTGACCAAGAAGATAAACCACCTCTAACAGCTCTACAGCTCATTACATTCCCTGAGCTTTGTAAAGCATCACACATATTTCTAAAATATAAAATATTTAGGTTGTGTTATGAAAGGCACATATATCAGAGAACAATTCTGCATAACGAATTTTTAAACCTGAACAGGACCATATGTAGAAAAGCACCATTATAAAACAAACCAACCCCCCTAGTTTTTATCCCTTTTTACACTATTTGAAATCATCAGACAGGGAAATGTGTTTACAAGCCTCAAAGAGCATTTGAACACACAGACACACAACAGCAGAACACAGTTCCAACACTTGGAAGCCAAACTGGGTTCCCTTAGCTATAAAATGTCAAGCTTGTTTCCATATCTGTTGTTTCACCCCCTCTCCTCCTGATCATCTTCTGCCTGGCCTTCTCAATCTATTTTCCCAACCTGGCTATTTGGTAAATGGGATTAAGGAAGCAGAGAGGTGGCTAAAAAAATCCCTTTTCCCCCCTACATTACTTTTGAAGTGTTCAATTCCCTCCACTGCGTGGCCACACAGATTTTACCATAGGATGGATGCAGTGAATTGTGCAGGGCAGGGAAAAACAAGCCAGACAAAAGGTGCTGATTAAACAGCATCACTGGATGTGAGCACGAAGCCTGGGGGAAGCCACTGCAATTTCAGTCACAGTGGCTGCTGGTCTGTCACCTCTGTCCCTGGCAATGTTCCCTCCCACATCATCACAGACTTTTTGCCTCTTAGGTTGTTCTGTTGCTCAGTATAACAAGCCCATGAGGAGGCTGAGATTGCACTGAGTGGGCTGAGCTGCTCTAACTGCTGGCTGCCATCGAAAGGGACAGGTTTGTCATTCTGCTTCACAACTCGCCAATTCAGCTAACACAGGCCAAAAAAAAAAGAGAACTTAATATTCTCAATTTTTTATTGAAGAGTTGGATACAGAAACTCTAGGGAACCGAGACTGGGAGCAGAGAAGAGGAGCATGCACACCCCTAGGTCAGTTCTAGCTGATCCAGCTGCAGAGGTGCACAGAAAGTGGGGCAGCCTTCCCAATTTCATCATCCTCTGCAGTCAGCTCCCCACTGCTCTGAGCAGGGATCAGTCTCCAGTGAGCAGGTACAGCGGGCCACTTGGCCAAGCAGCCTAGGTGGGACACACCAACAGTTTGCACATGGCAACCATGGGTGGGCTTGGCCAGTTTTAGAAGAGTGACAAGGAGATTAATCACCCAAACCAAATGTGGAGTTGCACCCTTTGAAACTTGGATGAAATGTCCCTTTCTCTGGCTACATTAGGCTAAATAGTCCCAGCAACCCCACTGAACCTTTCTAACTGCCCCTTCCCTGCAACTGCTCTGTCAGCTGAGCAGTGGCCTGGACTGAGGAATTCACCTAAATGGAAAATATGCCAACAAAAGGTTTTAGTACGAGTCAGCTTCGGAATGTAGCTCATGGTAGAGTCACATTCACATTGGCACAAAGAAAGGGGTAAAAATCCACTGCCAGGGACTCCCCAACACAACACAGCTGCTGGGAAAGGGTCTCAAGCCCAACGTGTGGAGGAGGCAAAGGTTTCACCTCCAGTTCACAAGATTAGACATGATGCAGAGACATGTGCCCACCAGTCTGCATGCTGTCTCCCATCGTGTCAAAAGAAATTAACTATTCCCTTGCCTTTTAGTGAGAAACTAACATTTTTATATAAAATTTCATTTAGTCCAGACCATTCATGCATATTCTTAAAAACAGTACAACTTATCCCTCAACCTGCTTTCATACCAGCTCTAAAAGCCCTCTTGGAAAGAATAGCAGGAATATGCAATTTGTCATTTGTGACCTAAGGTAAAATGTCAGACCCAAATGATTACAACTCCTTTCACTAGATCTCATGCTATTTTTATTAATACTCATTTAACATTTAGGGGTCTCCTGCAATTTTTGTTTTGTTTTCATCTGACTTTTTACTTCCTTTCAAGGATCAGATACAAGCTGTTAAATCAATCTACATGAAGCAAGCCTGTAGAGAAAGACTCCTGAGAGCACTAGGTGGTCATCTTGCCCTTTTGCAATTGTTGTTTTATATAAAACCCACAGTCTTTTACAGTTTTTGGGTAGAATGTTGTAAAATGCTACGATGAAAGCCAACTCAACTACAGAATAGGTCACAGGCTAGTTTCTTTTATTTGTCTAAATCCGTTTCCACCCAAAAACCAGCATTTGTGCACATTCAATATTATCTCAACAGGAACTACAACTCAATTAAAAATACACAGAATGACCAAAAAGAAAATATTAGTATTCCACAAAATTAACGCAGGTAACATTAGAAATTGAAATGTCCAACCTTCAAATATGCGATCCAGACGTTGCCGCTTCACTTTGTGTTTGTCCATTAGAGACATAAGAGGGGAAGCTCAAAGAACGTCCCCACACAGCCTGGTGATGCTCTTCTCACACCAGCCACCAGGCAGAAATGCTCAGTCTTTTATCAGCTTATTTCCACCTGTGAATAGAAAGGCAAAGTTTAAAATACATCACTTCTGGCACCTTTGTCCAGATGATCTGGAAATGATCCATATGTAATCTAAAGAATTTTTAAAAACCCCATAAAGGTCTTAAATTATATTAGCTAAACTGGTATTTATTTCACAAACCGTCTTCTAAGCACAGAGATACAAAGCACACAGCACAACTCAGACCAATCAGTGTGGAAATGTTCCAAGATAGCTGCTGGTCTCTGCCTTTTCACTGTCAAATACTTTTCTGCCCTTCCACTGAACATACCACAAACTAATGCAGGCACCTTGGGCAGGCACAGGTCCATGCTCCTATAAATTGACAGAAACATGCTCACCTGAGATGAATTTGGAAAGCCACAACTCTGCATCACAAAGCTCACAGTGAGACAAAATACCCCTTTCACTTTTAAATTTCAGGCTCTTGATGATAACCAAATCCAGAGTTTCAGCTTGGAAGTTGAAGAAAACCAAGTCAAGGGGCACAGACGCAGGGAAACGCATCCCGGTGACAACAGAGAATGCCAACATCTCTATCAACCAAATGGCATTTGCAGCAGGTTCATGCATGACTAGGCAAAGCTCTTTGGCAGCACATACAGCCAGGCACTTTTCAGATACCGTGGAGCTGGGCAAGGCAGCATAAGGGCATTGCAACAAGCAGGCTGCATTTTAAGCCAAAGCACTGAGAAGCAGGAAGGGGGGGATGGGGAGAGAGGAGACAAAATCCCTCAATGAAAACCTAATCATAGCAGTAGAATGTAAAATGCACATGAGCAAGTGGATGTAGTGAAACTGGATACAGATGCTCTAAAAAGCATAATCAGAGCATCACTTTTATTCACCTTTCAATATCTGAAAGTAGACTTTGAGAAAGAAACACAGAGCACACTGTAGTACAAGCACTGTGCACACTAAAATGAGCCAAATAATCCACCTCCCTGTTCCTTTTTATTCCTGCCCAGCAGCTTTCAACATCAGTGGAGAGGATTAAATGGCCTTACAAGTGACTGAATCTAGAAATCTCCTTGTTTCTTTCTAGAGACTGAACTGCACTAAAACCAAACATAGGCACATTTCATTAACATATCATCAAGATTCATGAACTCTGAGTGAAATTATAAAGAAAAATATTTTGAGTATCAAGAACTGCACATTTGCATTTAAACTAAGTATCTTTACCAGTACTGCCCTGCTCGCTGTGTTTGGACTTCTAACAACGTTCCTTCTTTGTGTTTGTTTTGTTTTGTTTTTTTTAATTTAAAATGGAGTTAATGTGCAACATTCATCATGCTTTTAACTCTTCATTCACCTCAACATCCTCTTCATTTTCTCTCCACACCTCTTTATCTTCAAATTCAAGACTCTTCTGCTGTTTTGCACAGTGTCTGATTCTAGCTGAATATAACATCCCATCATGAAGAGAGAAGAAAAATTGATGAGGAATGCAGAATCCCATTATTTTTTACTTTTTAAAACACAAAGACTGTTGCCATTTTTGAAATTCACTTTTATATTTCTCAGCATCGGTATCCTTCCAAAATACAATGTTCTTCAATATTGAACGTGGCTGTGTTGTGAGAAGGCACAAGCATTACATCAAATCTAACATGCATTTTATAACCTTAAAAGCCAACTATGTAGGTATAGAACTATATAACTGCCAGCCTTGGCTTAAGCCAACACCCCAAACCTATGCACAGGATTAGCCTTAAACCAATTTTAATTTATTTGCTTATCATTTCTGTTTTAAAATCTACTTCCTTCAATTATAACATAGAAAAATCTAAAGCACAGAACCCAAACCAGAACATAATGAACATTTTAAGCACTAGGGTTGGCTTAAATTTGCATAGCTTATTTAATTTCTCATCTTGTAGAAACATACAGGCCTGCTGGCCTCCTTGTGCGGTTTTGTTTATTCATTCAGCAAAAGATTTTTCCACTGTAGTCACTCTGCATACAAAGCTGGATGACAGCTGTGAAGAACAGACCATCTGTAACTACTGACCTACCACTGAAAGTGTCACCAGATGTTTTCTATCTTTCTACAGTAGCTTCAAAGTGCACCATGTAAATCAAGTCTTTTTTTTTGCTCTCAAGCATTGTTTTAACATTATTTTATTGATAGTAAGTTGTCATAACTTTAAAAAAAAATGAGCAAAAAATAAATTAACACGTTAACACCATTCTAAGTTGAACCCTCATACAGTTTTATTACACATCATGTTCCAACAGAAAGAGCAGATGATGATACGGGAAGCGCTTCCCAGCAAAACAAAAGCCTTGTAATTGAGGAAGTGTTAGTTACTGCAATTGCTAAACCACAACATGAATAACTGTATTTGAGAAATTCACTAAAAATACAAGCACAGTGCCTGATGAGCCAAAAACCTGAGCACCAAGTAGCAAATAGTATTTAAGACCAGATTTCTGTAGATAAATACATTAAGACTGAGAATCCAAGTGATGTAAGAACATATAGTGCTTATCATATATGTCAGTATCTACAAAGCCATCTGAGATACCATCAGTGCATAGAACACAGTGCACATTTTAGATCAAAACATACACTGTTGCAAACAATATTAGAGTTTTTCCTTCAGTTAAGCAGACTATTCCAGTGTATTTTTAAAGAGAATAGGTCTCTGGGTGTTGCTGGAGCATTTAGCTCTTTCTTAAGAAAGGAAGAGCTTGTTACTCTGATACTTTGAGATAAAAGGAAAAGTGATTCTCCAACATATTTCCAGCAGAGAGAGCAAATCCTACAGGCTAAAAGAGAAATTATAAACAAGTAAGTCAACCTTTAATTCCATTTTCAAAACATAATACTGGTAATGAATAAAGGATAAAAATTAGCTGTGAGTGAGAAGATTTGAAGGAAGATTCATTCAAAAACCATGATTTCTCCAGAGAAAGAGGATGAAAAGGAAGTAAATTAAGAAATTAATTTTTTAAGAGAGCAAAACAGCAGGCTAATTATACACACCCTGTGTATGTGTGGGTTGTGACAAATTCCACAAGGAATCAGGGAAGGACTCCCCTCAAACCCAAAATGTTGCAGCATGCAGTGTTGGACCATTTCCTTTGCATCAGTCTGATGGGGGAGTTTGGCATGGACCAGAGTGGTCCAACTGCACCTGAACAGAAAAACTGCATGCCTCAGATTAGTTACCTCACTCTCAAAGCAATCCACAGTCTAAACTCTCCCGAGCACAGACTTTCACCCAAAGGCTACAAACTGTAGAAGGTTGATTTCTACCTTTGCCCCACTGTCAGTTGCAGGCAGAGATTTGTAGGCCACCCCAAATCACAAGATGAAGCATAAGAAATCCAAAACAGAAATTAAATGCACAACAGATTGACAGGTCATTAGAGGACAAGGCCATGAAGATCTGTGTTACCCTTGGGAACCTCAACCTTCACATAACTCAGCCAGTCCAGCTTACACTCCTTTGTCTGAAACTACAGAGAATTATTCAAATATTTTTTATTTCTACTAACAACTATCAAAAAGTATAATGCAAGGCTATCACAAGAAACACTATAAGTTTACTCTCCAAATTCCAGTGCCATCAGTTATAATGATAAATTTGATAAATTTCCAAGACAAGCCAGACTAACACTTTACTTCTCCCTCCTTCCCATCCAAACTATAACATCTCTATTTTCCATCAGACCTCACATGCCTTGATGTGGCCACTCTGCAAAAAGCCCCTGGAAGAAATAAGTAAATATAATCCAAGTGTTTCTCCTCATGTTAGAAATACTTCAATTTTCCTAAATAATTATACATTTTGTTTTGCAGAAACTGTTTGTTCCAGTTAGAAAACAGTTCATTTAGTCCAATCCTCCTGACATGGGCAGGGTCAACTTCCACTAGACCAGGTTGTTCAAATCCCATCCAACATGGCCTTGAACACTTCAATAAGGAAGTCTCCACACTCCTTTAGGCAATTGTTCCACTGTGTCATCGCCCTCACTATAAAAAAATCTTTATATTCAAGTCAACCATACCTCAACGTTATTACTACAAATGGAAATTTATCTAAATTTCAAAATATTTCTGTAGTACAAAACAAAGTTTCTTGTGTTTGGCAAAAGAGAGGATCTAATCATGTTAATGAAGAGACAAAAATAAAATTACATAAAAATGTTACGAGAAATTTATTTTATTTGAACATTAACTTAAAGATGTATTTACTCAGTAAAGCACTCAACTTTCTGAGGCTATGGCAAGAAATGGGCTCTAACTCTGAAAAGGAAAAAGAAAGTTTATAATGTAAGAAAGCAACACTCTACTTTAAAAGCCCTACAATTTGTGGCTGAAACTTCCTAATGTCAATAGCAGCAGTATCAGTTCTGTATAAAATAGAAATTTTGGATCAGAGGACTGGTTTCATAATGGAACTTAGGTAATGATTTCGTCTCAAAATTATACAGTGTACTACACCTAAACATGGAATATAACAAAGCTTAATATCTGAACCTTTTTTCTTTCTATATTCCATTTATAAAAGTATTACTTAACAGTACCTATCATTGGTGTTTGAAATTCCATTAGTCCAATTAAAGATATGGAGGAACCTCAAATAGGAGGATGAGTTAAAAAAGGACAAAGACTTTTGTTCAGGTATTTCTTCAAAATGCAGCAGAGATTGCTACAACAACACTGGAACATCCTCTTTGTAAGTTCTGCAGGACAGCTTTTGTTCTTACATCCTTTCCTGAAGATCCTGTGACTCACACTGAAAACTTCTGCAGTATGAAACCATCACATTACTATCACTGTGCTCAAAAATATTCCTGCAAAGATTTAAGCTACACTTAAGTATGGCACATTGAACAGAACAAAAAGAGATTAATTGCCAGAAGAAAAAGTATATGTCAGCCTTTTTGTTCAAAAATTGAAGTTATTCCATCTCGTCTTAGGAAACCTAATACTGAATTAAGAAGGAAATATATAATTATATTTGCCTGTCAGACAATTTATCTTGCCATTAAGTATGGCTAAGCCACTTTGCCTTACCATTAGATGTCAGTACAGTCTAAGAGAAACTGTACAGGGAGCTTCAAGATCAATAAATTAATCACAAAAATGAAGCCATTACCAAATTAGACACCAAAACACATATTAGCTACTCAGAAAAGGACTAAAAGCCCAAACATTCTAATGACATTACCTAAACCTGAGGTGAATCTGTCTCAGAAAGATGGAGGACTAGAAAAAGTGCCTGAACAGGCAGCAAGCATGGTCCAAAGCATAAAATAGCTTGCTGAAATCCTCCCCCAGCCTGAAGACAGAATGACTGAGTAGAATACAACAAAGGCATATAAAACACACTCCATGCCTCAACTCAATGTCTGGGGAGCACACAGTGAAATAGCAAACCAGAATATTAAAAACAACAGGAAGCTTTGTCGTGGAGTATGTCATTAAATCCTAACATCTGGTGTCACAGGTATTGTGGATGCCAAAACCTTAAGTGGTTCTTAAAAGGGGTAAGACAAGTTTATGGAAAACACATCAGTGGCCACTGATAATAACAGCCACAACACCAACCCAGGTCAGAAATCCATAAGCTGGTAAATGCCAAAGGCAGGGAAAATGTCAGCACATGCTTTGTTCTCACAGTCAGCAATGACTGCGCTGTGTTCCACTGACCAAACGTCTGTTTAGTTCAGCATCCAGCATTTGCCAAGAAATGATGTGCTGCATTAAAAGAGCAAGAGCAGAATAAACAGAACACTTCCTTCAAGCACAAACCAGTGGCCACTTCTGGAGCCAGAAGACAGGAGGGATGGAGCTGCAGCCCCTTCTGACACGAGCACCCCTTACAATTTTAGGAAACGCAGAGATAAACTACAAAATGGGCTGATCCAGCCATGCAGAAAGGGAGGATCACAGCTCATAGGGATGCACAAAACATATCCAAAATGCAAAATAAACGTGAAGTAAGTTATAACTCATTAATACTACTAACAAGTTAGTACTAACACACCCACAAAAGGCACTGGTGGAATCATCAAACTGACCATCTCTCCAATGTAAAGCCCAAAAGCATCTAGAAAATCATCTTAATTAAAAAACTGTCAGTGCTGTGGACTCTACCCCAGCACATGGAAAGCTCTTCCAGCAGTAGGTGTCCTTTATTACCGGCTGGTTTTGCTTGTCAGTTTGGCTTAAACTTCCAGTGATTAGATTTTTCTTGCAGCTTTGCCTAGCAGAGAGAACTCCCTCATGCTCTTTGTTTCTCAGGTACTCCTTAGGTATCACCAAGCCATCCCTTGGCCTACTTGCAGAAGAGACCAAGCTCGTTGATACTCTCCTAGGAAGTCATATTCTGATCTTAAATTGTGTCGAACCTGTGCATCCTTAAATTCAAGGGCAAGTCACCAAAATACTGGTTAGTGAGTGCTAGAACAAGACAAAGTCTTCTAACTGCAGGAGCAGTCACATCAGTATCCAAAGCAGAAGAACTTTTACCACTCTCTTTCAGAGTCCTTGAATACATTCAGGGACCAGATCTGAGATGAAAAGACTTTGCACTTGCTTCAGCAGTTTTTTCATCACCAGTGCAAAGCCAGTTCTTTTTAGGATGGAGTTCTCTGCCCCAGGAATACAGCCAACAGTCTCCCCTTTTGTATTTATGACCCAAAATTTGAATATGATTTCACAGAATCACAGAATCATCCAGGCTGGAAGAAAACTTCAGTATCATCAGCATTTTTTTTCTCTATTTATGAGTGAAGGTGTTTTTTCCTGTTGATAAAAATGTTCAAAATTAAGGCCAAGAACACTTTGTCAGCACACCACTAAAACCAAGGCTTATAGGCTTTTGACATATTGTCCACTATTTTTTTAATGGTGTGAATTCCCTTTTGGACTATTCTTTCTTTTTAATTACTTTAGCACTAAATAAAATTCCTTCCAAAATTCAGTGTAATAATTTGATAATCATAAGCCCTTATTTTTATAGCACAGGACTGTAAAATGGCCTTTTTGACAGGGAATATGGTGAAAACAGTAGAAGATGTTGTGGTGGTAATTCTGTCATTACAAGCTTTTTATGAGGTATTTGTCTTCACCATAAGGGTTTTTTTTAACAGAGCTTTTTTTTTTTCCCCTTAGCAGCATTCTGTCTCAATTATATATCTGTCCACAAGCCAAAAATTACTCACTGCTGAAAATGAATTACTGCAGATGTGTATGACTACAGACAGATGGGAAGCATCTCAGATTTCTAGGTCATGAATAAAACTTCATTGAAGAACTCAAGCTATTAGAAAATTATTAAAGGCTAGCAACCTAAGACACGTATATTTTAAAGTGAAATTGAACTGATTTCTTCAGTGTCAGAAAACACTCATTGAGCAATATTGCAGCTATGGTTCTCATCAAACAACATCTCTAAAAACATCCATTTCAGGTATTCAGCACAAGCTTCTCCAGGAAAACCAGGACTGTAACAATCCTCAGTCTTAGTCATGAACAGATTTAAAGGAAGGAAATGGAAGAGACTGGTGTGGTCTAACATCAAGAACTTGATTCCCTCACATGTTGAACTCCTGGCTTTGCCTCTTACTCTCCTGACCTGAGGAATTGAACCTGATGGGTGCCTCCTTCACTTCACCCACACCTGCTCTGGTTTGCAAAGCAACACAGATCCACAGCCCAGTGCCCCGAGATCCTGTCACAACTACTGCTTCACAAAGTACTTCGGAACTTCCACATAAAAACCATCCAGAAACGTCAAATAATTCAGTTGTTAGATCAGTGTTAATCACTCCTGCGTCTTTCAAAGTCTGAGAAGAAAGGAAATTACACTGAAAGAAGATCAATCTCCATTCAGGTTTGTTTTTTTTTCTGAACAGGCAGAAGAGCTGGAAGCCTTCCTCCTTTTTGGAGATTTGGATGGAAGAGACAGCAACTGTGTAAATGAATGAAACACAATCTCAGGGACTTTGAGAGACAACAGCAGTGAAACTGAATTGCCTCTAATTCAAAACAGAATATTATCATTATTTGAATCAGAAACCCAAATGAATAATATGTATTTAATATTTTCATGCACCTGAGGAAGCATAACAGGATGTAAAGTATTAGTCAGCACTCATGACAATAAAAAAGCTAATGCCTTGGCTAATGAATTCTCTAAGAAAGGAAACAATTACTGGTGCATTTCATGAATCTCTGTTGCTAGAAAGGATTCAAATCACCGAGGAGAAAAGATTACTTTTAATCTTTTATTGATTTATTGACCTTTTTTTTTTTTTGTCTCCAAGAAAGACACAAACCCACATCAAAATGCCAGGCACACTGACTGTGTGCCTACTCCCCATGCGAAACTGCTTCATCTCTCACAGATCTACCGTTAAAAGTAGCCCATGGATGTCCAGAAACCTGTGCATTACAGCTTAAAACTCCTGTTAAAAAAAACCCATATGCTTGTGCAGTGGAAAAGAAAGAGTGGAGAAAAAAGAAAGCTCTATTCTGAAAGTAAATAAGAAATCACATCTAAAGACATTTAGGTTAGAAATTTAGTTACGGCTAGTTAAGTTTAGAGAAAGAACTGTGGGCCTGGTGGCTTTTTCTCTACACCAAAAAGCCTCATGTTGGATACTATGAGTCCAAAGGAAGCCTCGAAGCTGATGAGAGGCTTGGAGCCCCTCTGCTGTGCAGACAGGCTGAGACAGCTGGGCACCTCCTGCCTGGAGAACAGAAGGCTCCAGGGAGACTTTGGAGCACCATCCAGCACCTAAAGGGGCTTCAAGAGGGCTGGAGAGGACTTTTGACAAGGCCATGGAGAGACAGGACAAGAGGCACTGGCTTCAAACTGGCAGAGGGCAGGGTTAGATTGGATATAGAGAAGAAATTCTTTACTGTGAGGGTGGGGAGACACATGGGAATAAGTTACCCAGAGAAGCTGGGGATGCCCCACCCTTGGAAGTGTCCAAGGCCAGGCTGGACAGGGCTTGGAGCAACCTGGGATAGTGGAAAGTCCCTGCCCATGGCCAGGGGTGGATTTGGGTGACCTTTAAGGTCCATCCCAACTCAAAGCATTTTATGATTCCATGCACATGTGCATCCTTGCTACTGTAAGAAAGAACATCAAGTACTGGGAAAACATTTTTGAGATTGAATACTTTACTTTCCACCCAAAAAGTAAACTGACTAATATTTAAATGTTATGATTGTGCATTATTTCTTCAATATTACTTTTATACCTAGGAAATAATTTTGTGAAATAACTTTCTACAGATAAGGCAAATACGATTCTTGGTCACATTTTTCATTTGCCCATATTACTGCCCTGTGGCAGCAACATACCACCACACCAGGATCAGTATCACAACATCACAAACCTTAGAATATGATTTTTTTTCCCTATCTTTTAAAGATAACAAGTACTGCAGCACTAGATTGGATATACCTTCACATTCTTCACTTAAGGCATCTCTAAGCCAAGCAGGTATAAATTAATTTTGTAATACTTTGTGTTATTTAGAATACTCATTACAGATTTTAAGAAAGGAAGTTTAACTGTTTCACCCATTAACTAGTACATATATAATTTTTGTTCAGTTACTAAAAGAAGAAAGAAAAAAGTAAGGAGAAAAAAAATAGTCATCTTGCATGATTAGACTTCCAGAGACTGTTTCCAGTTATGTTCTGGTTGAAGAAAAAGAGCTCCTACTCTTCAGATTATATCAATTCATTCCAGTCAGAATAAAAGATACCTGGTCTGGGTATTTACCTATTGCTTGCTCAGGTGTCCAGGTAAAACTAAATTTTTTAGGAGTACCTGAATTAAAAATGTATTTTTAAAAAAATTGTACATTGCCATACATAAATTACATGTGTTTGGGTTTCTTTTGTTAGGATTTTTTAAATACATTACAAATGCTGGATCATTTGTTTCTCCCACTTTAATGAGAAGACAATTTATATCACCTGAACATACTAAAATGGTAAAGATCAAGTGGATTTGCTCTGCATTTTCCATAAATCAACATTTAAAATACTATAAATTATGCAATTTATACATGGTCATTGATAACATTCAGCAATAGCATTTCTACATTTCTTTGACATTTCTGAAATGTAATTCTACTGATATCTGGCACATAAATCCTCTGGAAGTTTGTGGAGTCAAAAGACCTAAGTTTCCTTATGAGCAGACAAAAGGGATTTTTCCAGTGTACCACTAGATATTTTAAAAATGTCTTTCCTTCTTGCTAAGCAAAAAAGGCAATACAAGACAAGAGACCAAACAAGTGACAAGTTCCATTTACATCCTTCACGTTTTAATTTAAGGCATCTCTGTCAAGCTTTGCACCTTTACCCACAGTCCCATCAGTCACAGAATATTTGGTTTGGAAGGGACCTTTCAAGACCATTTAGCCCAAGCCCCTGCCCCTCCAAGATGCTCAAGGACTCCCTGGACTACAAAGGGTCACTGAAAGCCTCCTCCAACAGTTCCAAGGATGGAGCATCCCTGGATGCACACCCACATCAAGATGCTGCATTTTATAGATCCAAAACAGTTTGCAAGTGCTATAAATTCTTCCTATAAAACCCCCAACTATTAGGATGTCTGTTTGTCAAAACAGAAGATACTACTGAATTCTACAAAAATACCTACAAGTTCAATCACCAGTTTATTTCCCACTGTGGCTCCCTCAGCCTTGGACTCCTGGAAACAGCTATCCAGCCTCGAAGGCATCACTGACCATCTTCCCACAATCAACTTTCATACTCGACCAGAGAAATTGTTTAATTAGCAATTTTTTCCCCCACACTCTGGTGTCAATCTCCATCTCCTGACATGACATTTCATTAAGAAATTTCCAGCCAGCTACACTCCCATCTCAGTCACAGTAATACAGTGCACTTTCACACCTTGCTAAATTCTATACACAATCTTGGCTGCAATTACAGGGATTGCTTATGTAGAAGATTAATGTTAGTGGCTGGGATATTGAATCCTTTAACACAATTGAATGTGTGGAAACAAAGAATTAAAAGTACAATTAGATAGTCTCTCACATCTGAAACTGGCTGGCAACTGTGTTTGGTATGATATAATATATTGTAACCAACACTACTCATTTTCCAAACTGATTTTGTTTTGCCTACATTCATCATTAAAGCTCATCCACTCATTCTTTTATTCAGTAGGAAGGCAGAGGAGAGAATTAAAGTCCTTGCAGGCTGCTTAGCTGAAGGTCTGCAATATTTGCTCTCAGATACGCAGTTTTTGTACTAGATTTTCCTCTCTTCTGCTCACATAGTGCTGAGATGTCACTCTCTGGAGAAAGGACCTTAAAAACCTGGCACCTGTGTTCTTCACCTCTGCATTCAAAAGTTACCTTTAAGACCTCTCAAACATCACAGAGCAGCAGCTTGCTCAGTTTTTGAGCCCCACTTCAATGCAAAACGACTTGGTCTTTCTGGTGAAGCAATTCTGAAGTTTGCAGAGAGGGACAAACGGGCACTGAAAGCACTAGGCAGGTGTGAGAAATTTTGGGAGGCTTCTCCATGCTCATGTCAGAATGCAAGATCCCTTCATTACATACACCAATAACCTGGCAGTGTAAGTCAGCTCAAATGTTTGTTTTATTCCAGAAGGGTTTTAGTGAAACTACATTCATCACAGCATCTTAATATCTTTCTGAGATGTAACTGATGTAACTATAAATTACCACGGTTTATACTCTCTCTCATGTCTGGAAAGAGAACTCTCTGTGCAGCTAGATATTTTTAGTTCCCTTATTTGAACATATATGCTGGTTTGTATCTGTTACAGAAGAAAGATCAAGCAAATGCACTTGGCAGCTGGTCTGGAAAGGGATAAGACCATAATAGTCTTTAATGGAAATTAATTTCAGTCCTACACCACACGAAGAAATAAAATTTCCAACCCAAATTAACTTGAAGGTTAATTCTTCTTGATTACTTAGAATGCTTCTGTTACTGAAGAAGGTAGTTTTAATTAAGAAGTTTTAAACCACTGTAAGTTCATAACATCTTGAAAATAAGGCCAAAGCTGTGAATATAATATTCCTTCAAGATCTAAGTAGAGACTTCAAAAATTTTGTAAAAAAGACTGGAATTTAGACATGGACACAGTAGTTTGCATACCTCAAGAACTGTGTTCCCTAATTTTGGAAGAAAGCTGGAGGTGTGAGACAAGAGAGTAGCACTGCACATTTTGTGCAGCATCCAACCCTCTACTTCACGTCCTCAAACCTCTTACCCCTATCAGGCAGATGACTATAAATGAAGAATTATTCCTTGTGGAACTCTTCCTAGAGGAGATGTGGTGGTGTCAGCCTTTGTCAGTATATACTGAATATGCTTCTTTAAGAAACCCTTGAACCATTTGACTGCATTGATCTCCTGTCAGAGAGGAGAATGACATTTCTTGCTTATGAGAATGTCACACTGTCACCAAGAACAAGAAGAGACATCCACTCACCACCCATCAGTGAGTCCCTCAGCAGTGGCCTGTGCTGCTCTCCAAGGCACACTCTGCCACAGTGTTGACTTTTAAAAAGGTCTAGATAAAAATTTACATAAAGTAGATCAACTTCCCATTGATTTCTGGTATACTATCAGCTCTTCAAGTAATGTCAAATGAATTATATTTGGCTAGAATCAGAGTACCTGGAGAAAAACAGTTTTGCAGTCTTGCACCCAGGAGGAAAAACAGAAGTCTTCCAGGCAAACCTCACTGTGCTACTTTTAATTATCAGTAGTCCAACTTGCTCATAACTCTTCCACTGGCCAGCTGCTTCAAAAGTACCACTCAAAGGGTGTTCATCAGAAGATCTGCAGGAACACTGTACAAAATTGCTGCTCTTGGAATCTGCTTTCATAGCTGGGAAACATTAGTATTTCATGTTTTCCTTATTTTTGGAGCATCACAGTGCCTGCTGTCCTATCTTCTTTGCATTACAGCTTCCTTACCTCCTCCTCAAGGTGACTCCTGAACTCTGCATGGTATTGCTTATTCCTCCTTGATCCTTCATAGGTGTTAGCTACATTGTGAGGAAAGGAAAACTCCTAAGCCCAGTAGACTGCCTGGATTACCCCCTCAGTTTCATAAGAAGTGAGTGAAACTTGGGCTTGCCTTTTGAATATAGGAACCTGTATGGAAGGGACTCAGGACCAATTGCCTCTTAGCCTCTCCTTCCATAGCATTAGCATCTCCACCAAAATACTTGGAACTATTTCACAGCTTAATATTAGATCCTGAATAGCCACCTGATATTGTCCTGTCGTCAGAAAACAAAGGAGACAAAATCAAAAAATCCACTTTTCTAAACAGCAAATTCAAAACAAGCTTCAGAAGAGACAATCCTGGTGTTCTTTATAAAACAAATACTAGGACATGCTTGTTTTACTAAGAAACAAAGTATTTGCCTCCACAGTCTGAAAAGAGGTTGCAGCAACTTTACTAAACCATATCTGGAGTATGGTTAGAACTGCAGCAATGCCAAAAAAATCCTGTTAGAGATGCTCTGACTCTCAAAGTGAGCAAGTAGGCAATAAAAAAGTCTATGTTTTTAAAAAAATTCGTAAAACAAGCAGACTTAAAGAAAAGGCAAAGAGTGGTCTACAACATGACTATAGTATTTTCATATGTAGAGAACCAAGAATGCAAACTACATCTTAAGTGGTCTCATTATAAACACCATAATTTTTATGTTACAATTTATTGTACATAAATTAATTTTAAACCAGGTAATATATAATAATTATGGAATCTGCACATGGGGAAAAAAACCACGAGAACCAGGGCCCAAATAATACTCATCTTGCTTTGGTTGCTGATACTATTTCTTCAGAAGTAGTTCAAAGACTGCCTCCAGAACATCAAGACCCTGCAACCTTTCCTTGAATATTTGAGTAACAGCTCTCCCTACACATAATTAGATTTGAAAACATAAAAGTATTTTGCTTGAATAAATAACATCAGAAGTTCAAGACTCCAAGATGAGTATATTAGCAATTATATCAAAAGCAAATAAAAAATTGTTCCCTGAAAAATCAAGTCTTAAAATAGACCAAAGTACAACATGTGCCTTTGTTTTATCTGAGTGTTGTGTATCTGGACTGAGATTGTCAGCTTCTCTGTGTCAAGATCTAGATGAAAATTATCTGCATAAAGGGAGTAAAATGTCAAATTCTGAGTATCTGACAATTCTACAACAGATGGCCTTAAATATTAGTGATTCAGCTGTAGCTGGCATTGGGTCAGTTCTTTACTTGTTAATTAAGGACCTGAATTTTGAACTATTATTTTGCTCTAAAATGCCCATCAGGCAAAAAAAAAAAAAATAGAAAATGCATGGCTAAAGATTTTAGAAAATCTCGCTCTCTGTCTGTGCAAGAATTTCCATTCTGGCTGATTAATAAAATGCCAGGAAGGGAAAAAAACCTCCTCTCCCAGTTGTTTTAATAAGACTCAGATCTTGCTTTCAGTAAACACTGGCAGTATGCAGATGCAGAAATACTCAACCCTATCCATTTCACCTCACATGAGGATATATTTTATAGTTTAGGATGCTCAGATAGCAAATGTTCAGCCTCTCCTTCCAGAGGGCCACAGTCTGGCTTTGGAAAGCAAGTCACAGGAGGGGTGACAGGAGGCTGCTACTTTGGCTCTGCAAAGCCATTTCCAGAGTCCTCCTCCACCACAAACTGGAGCTTGCCAGGAGTTCACTCATTATTTGTATCACAAAGCTGAGTTTGTCCTTGTCCTTCAGACAGGATCTGCCTGTGTGTCACTGCTGAATCCCCCCATCTCCTCTTCCCTCTTGCAGCTGAAAACACAACATTTAATCTTGGCTAACTTTCAAGTTCACCACAAATTGCCCCAAGATGCTGAGGGCAGCTTTAGCACGCTCGCCCACATCCTGCCTTGGGAATGGTCCCAGCAAGGGGTGAAGGAGTGCCACTTCTTAAATGGGGTACACACAAACAGATTCTTGAACTGGAATCAACTGAAGAAAAGTGAAATGCCTGAAAGAGATAAAACTCAATAGTGCCCATTAAGCTCAAGATCATCCTAAATTATGTTGAAGTTATCTTATAACTGTGGAAAACCAAATAGCAAGGAATAGCCACACAACAACAATAACAACAACCTCTCTACTCGATATTTTCTTTCCATTGGCATGTCCTCTGTGTGGAAATCCATTCCCTCAAATCACGTCCTCTAAGCCAGTCCACATTCACACTGGTCATGAGACCCTCACCAGCAGTCACCACCAGGAGTAATTCCCCAAAGAACTTGAAAATAAAGCTTCTTCCCTCCTGAAGCATTGATTTGTTATCTGATGCTTTGGAATCTATATGCAAGAGCACATAAGGGTTGGCAATTACACAGTTGGGTATTTATAAACTCTGAAAATATTACCATATGTTAGAAAGCAAAAACGATATACCACTGAATAAACTTTCCCTTTCCATTAGATGCACATTCCCTGAAAAAAATACAATTAGGCAGTAATCAGCCTTGACAATACATGTTTAAATGTAAGATAAAATTACGTTTTTTAATAGAAAGAAATGAAATTTTGCATAAATACGCAATTTTCAAGTATGTCTATGCAATGACAGATTTAACAGTAGCGAGAAGATGCATTTGAAGGAAATGGAAATATTAAGCTTAGAAATCTAACTTTTATAATTTCTTTAGTTTACAACTATCCAAACACTGCTCTGAAATACCATGGAACAGCGATTTTCTTTTAAATAGTAGAGATATCTCTGGCTTCTGTATAAGGCCAACATAACAACTTCAGACCTTTTAAACTAAGCCTTGACAGGTATTTCACTTCATTTACAAGTTACACTTACAAAAATGTTTTATTTAAATGGCCAGTAAGTACAACAATCACCTTTCAAGAATGCACCCTTTTGAAAGAAATCCCTCTTGACACATTTCATTTTGGTTTCCACCCATGTAGAAGCAGTTATCTAACGTTTAACATAAGCTACGGACACAATTCTGGAAGTTACACTGGTCAGACTTGGCAGTGGATAAAATTACTGTTTCTTGGCTTTTTGTTTGATGTTAGATGGCCATTTCTAACTGGCTCTGCTTGTCCCAGAGGGCACAGCTGGAGAAGTGCACAGCACAAACACAACCAGCTCAGAAAGCAGCAAAGCATCTGCCACTTGTCCCAAAGTGAATCACTTGACCCATTCTAATTCTTAATTCTCTATTGCTTATTAAAAGTAGCAAATTTGACAGCACTGCGGAAAAACAAAACCAACAGAAAATTAAGAATCATTAAAACAAACTATAATCCTGAGAACAGATGGCTGTCTATGGATCAAGTGAGCAAATTTTGATCACAGGAGGTGGGATACTTTTTACTGCAGATCCCAAGGACTGAAAGAACAATGCCATAAATTAATAATAGTGAGTCTATAAAGGTTGAATTGATACTGACATCTTGGATATTATTACAGTAAATGACAGATTAATGGACAAAGGCACGAGATCCCAAAAGTCATCCTAGATATTTAATTACTAGATAGTAACCAATAATCATATTAATTAGCACAGCTAAAAATCCCATTGACCAGTAAATGATTTCAAAGGAAATTTTGGCTGTAACAATGACAAGTTAAGTAGTAACTTAGGCCAATGCCGGCACAGAATAAATGATTTAATGATCCCCATAGAAAGTTTTATTTTACTGAGATCAATATCTGACCCCTATTATACACTAAAAGCCATGCCTAAAACCAATTATAAGAACTATTGTTGGTACTCTCAATTACAAAGAAATTTCCTTCTTGATTGTCAGTCCATCAAAGTAAAATACATAATATGGAACTCAATGCAGCTTTCTGGCATCTCAAGAGCAATAGGAGCTATTGATATTTCAACATTTTATTTTAAAAACCTTGCAAATCTTCAGTACTCCACTTCCTGGATTATAAAAAAAAAAAGTCAAAGCATTTCACATCAATATATATTTCTAAATGCTGTAATTTCTAAGTGAATCATGGAATGAGGTTGAAAAGGACCTTAAAGATCATCGCATTCCAAGCCTGTACCACGGGCAAGAAGATGTTCCACCCGACCAGGTTGCTCAGGACCTTGTCCAACCTGGCCTTGAACATTTCCAGGGATGGGGCACCCACAGCTTCTCTGGGCAACCTGTGCCAGTGCCTCACCACCCTCACAGTACAGAATTTCTTCCTAACATCTAACCTAAATTTCCCTGCTTTCGGTTTGAACCCCTTACTCCTTGTTCTATCGCTACAGTTCCTGATCAATGCACATCAATAGCAAGACTGATTTATCACTGCAGAGGAAAACTAAAAAAAAAAAAAAAAAAAAATCCATTTCAAACTTGACATTTATCAAATACAACAAGCACCTAATGCAAAATAAAGGGTTTTGTTCATGAAGTGAATCTTTTTAAACTAAAGGTATATATGAGTCTCTGCCATTAAGAAACAAAGGAACAATTTCTTCACTTAAAGAGTGGTCAAGTGCTGGAACAGGGTGCCTAGGGAAGAGAGGGAATCACCATCTCTGGAAGTATTCAAAAGCCACGTGGCTGTGGCACCTGGAGACATTAATGGCTGTGCTGGGTTAATGGCTGGACTCAATGTTCTTAGAGGTCTTTTACCATCTTAATGATTCTATGATTTTTAGAGATAATACTTTTTATACATATAAAATCTATATATCCTATTTGGCAATTAAACATTTGTACTCCAATTTTGCACACTGTCTTTTTGCTCAAATCACATCTTGCTTGTGCACAAATTCTGCTTGTGAATGATACCAGGCAGCAACAAGGATAATTGTCACATATCAACCAAACACCATGTAAAAAGGCACTTAAACTGACAAAATAGATTGAATACTCAATTAAAACCTAAGAACTAATGGAAATAAGATTCTTGACTAACTTGACTTCCCTTATGTTTGTCATGCTCTAAAAGCAGGCTGTTACTGCATTAGACTAAAATTATCTAGTTTTACCTTTATTTAATATACGTGTATATAATGGTCTAAATCTTCAGATATCTTCATGAAAACTGTCCTACTGTGCTAATGCAATAGGCACTTTAAAAAAACTTACTGCCTATTTAGATCCAGAGTCACTCTAACTTTGATGTTAGATCAGTAGACTCACACGTTCATTCAAACATATTCATGTTTCTAGAGTTACACCTGCTACTCACGAGAGACAAGACAGAAAAAATCTGAAAGCAAAAGCAAAAGCAAATACCTGCTTTTCAAGTCCATATTAAATTTGTAGTACTTACACGATTGTTTTCCTTCAGTGAGCAATTCCCTTAAAAGCTTCATTTTTTAACCAAGTTTGTTTTCAGGAAAAGAAATATAGCTTCCAGAAATTATTTAAGGAACAACTATTCATCTCTTTAGAACTGGAAAGTGTAGTTATAAACTAGATATTACCCTGAAAATATGCTGGACAATCATTATGGAAATAAGTGAGCATTTAAGGTAGTACAGCCCTTAATAGAAAGACATTCATTATGAATACAGAATTAATGGGAAACTTCTCCAGTTCCATTGCAAAATTGAAATTTAAACCAAAGGCAAACTCATAATGAATTTTGGAAAAAGACTTTCCTACAGCAAGATCATTAATTGCTTTCAAGTTTTTTAAATAGAAAAAAGAATGAAGCCTCTATATAAAATATAACTGTAAAAATTCTATGTTATCAAAAGAAATGTACAGTAATTCATCTAGACAGTTCTCACTTTGATGCCACTTTATGATTACTGAGGTTAAAAAATGGGATCATGAAATAAAGAAGATTAATCTCTTATAAGTTTTTACAGCTGAAAGTGGACAGTAAAGATTAACTACAAAGACAAGAAATCAAGGCCCTACAAGGACGAGAAATTTAGAGCATCTGTATTACATCAAGTATTACTTTATACATTATTCTCAGATTTCCATCAAACTCTGACCCTTATAAACATCCTTTTTCTTTAAAGCTTTAAAATGACAACTGTTCTTATTACTGGTTTTGGAAATCACTGCTCAAAACCTTTAAAATGGAACATCTGAAAAGACTCAGCAAAACTAATATTTACAAAAAAAAAGCTTATAACTAAAGTAAACTTTCAACATTCTGAAGATGAAAATAGCAAGAACAAATAATCAGGATAAACACAACTAGCTTAAGAAAACTTCAGAAAGAAACTATGAAATATGGAAAAATGATTTAGAGATGATATTCTGGGTATTAGTGAATATTGAAATATAAGGCACAGAAGGCTTTTCTCCTCTGAAAATAAAAAGAAGGATCTGTATACTGAATTTGAATTTATCATACCTGATGCTTACTCTGAAACTTAAATTAGAATGAACCATTCACAATTCCAAAATAACTTGGAATAACCAGTTATAAAATTACAGTAAGAAAATGTTGGCATTCATTTAATTCATCTGTTCCAACCCTTTTACTGAAGTAGTAGAACAAAGTTAGACAAATGTCTATGTTCTACGAACAGCAATAAAAAAAATTATACTGTATAGATTCTAAATAAGCACATGTATCAGAAAATAGAAAGGAATTTCTATAGCTACAAACCAGCAGCCTCCCTTCCTCCACACATTTTATGTTTTAATTCTCCAAATATAATAAATGTACAAGAGAGCATCTCTCATGGTTTTAAGACCTAAACTAAGCTTGGCAACCAATTTCCATCTGCAGCAATCTTACTGCAGTCCTTACAATAAAAGTTATAGCAAACAGAAGCAGAGCAGCTTTATTGCTCTGAGGTTGCACCTGAGATAACCAGGGCGGAAATGTAAGAATTAATAAGCAGATAAATAAGGCAAAATGGCTCAAAACCTTGCTCTGTGACATGTTGCCATCATTCCTACAAAAGAGAACCAAGTTTTTAGCTATTAAACCATTGCCTACCTTTTGCCATGGGGAGGCCTGAAGGTCTGCTGGCCAAGCAGAGTCTGCAGGGCTCCAGTGCACAGCCCAGAATAATGTAATTTTATACAACCACAGCTGGCTTAGGCAATGTCTAGAACTACACCCTCAGCATTCTGGCAGCTACAGGGAAAACTCAGGAAAGCCATCCAAGCAATTTGCTTTTATGTCATAAAATAACCTATGGAGTTTTGTATACCCAAAGTGAACTATTACTTCAGTCCGATCTGTCTTCCCAAGAGGCAAGGAACACTTCTGGAATTCTTCATTTTTGACATTTATTTCATCTTCCAATCTCAAGTACATTTGTACAGCTCCAAATATAATCTAACTGAAGCTCTTTAGGCTACTCCTCTGGGAATTTTCCAATGAAACCTAGAAGTCTACTGTCATGGAATCATAGAAGATTTGATTTAAAAATCATCTCGTTCCAACCCTCCTGCTGTGGGCAGGGGCACCTTCCACTACACCAGGTTGTTCAGAGCTCCATCCAACCTGCCCTGGGACACTTCCAGGGATCCAGGGGCAGCCAGAGCTGCTCTGGGCAGCCTGTGCCAGCACCTCACCACCCTCTGGGGGAAGAACCTTTCCAATATCCAACCTAAACCTTTCCTGACACAACTTCAGGCCATTCCCTCTTAGCATCTGCCACCTCAATATACACGTGCCTGTGCACCTGCACCTCATTCCTGGCAAGAGGTCAAGAAAAAGGAACAACTGCAGTTTGCAGACCCCCAGCACAGACCTGCAAGGCCTGGTCCTAGGTTTACAGCACACAACAGCTTTAACAACAATACCCCAGTAGTAGGATGTCTTGGAAAATCTGTGTAATGCCTTCTGCCAACCTGCTGCCAAAAATTTAATGCAGCTGAACATCTGCAGCCTCAAAATGAAGGTGCAAATGTGGAGAGGTCACTGGGCAAACCACAAAGTCTTCTTTCTTCAGAAACACCACAAAGATTTCTTTTCCCAGGGGTCAAAATTCTAATTCAAAAGATCAGGTATTTCCACCTTTGGGACAAAAAAAACAAACAAACAAAAAAAAATCCCCACTCTGAACATCATAAAGCTCAAATTATTTGCAGTACTACTTCCAGTTTTCAGGACTAAAATTTACATAAAACCTCAGAGGAAAAATAGCTTTACTCGTTTATGAAAAATCACGATTCAGAGGACCTTCCCTCCTTTTTTCTACCAGCAATGAGGCAGAATTGCACTCTGGAAATGTTCACTAGAGTGGATTTTCAGGTGATCTCACATTTATTACACAAGCTTAAAGTGGAGCACCATACCTAACAAAATGAGATTCAAGTGATTCTGCCTGTATGCTTCTGATTCAGAATAATTTACAGTCAATTTACTTTCCAACAGTTTTAAAGCTTTTTTGTCTGAAGAAGAAATCAGAGGGGAAAAAGGACTCAAAAAAAGACATGAGTACAGGTACCACAGGATTCCCTGGTTTCACACCATCCAGCAAAAAGAGCTCTGAAGAATGTGACAGCCAGGCCTCTGATCTGTGATTCCTTGATGTCTCCTCCGAGAGCACTTACTTCAGATTCAAGTAACAAGATGAAGACAATACCTTTTTCCCAGTCCTTGAGTCCGACAACAAAGTCCTTCAGTCAACTAATAGAAATGAAAATAAAACCAGACCCTTTGTAAAGGCCTAAGACCTCAAACATATAATAAAAAATAAACATTGTATCAGTATCTACATTGATAGCATTGATTTAAGCTTATTTGAACTGAACAAAGTCAAATATTAAGTTTTTACTTCTTTGCTTTAAATGCTTCTACATGAGAGCAAAGACATTTTATTTATATAGTTATCCCTGGAGAGAAAGTTCAAGGTATTTTTTTAAAGATGGTGAAACTCTGAGCTTTAGATGCCTATATAAGATGCATTAAAAACCCTTAAAGAAGTATTTATGTTCAAATATTAATGTGATAATACTCATACTGTCAACAAGAGAAACTGAATCTGCAAGGCATGAAAAACTTTGGAGGTCATCAGTTTAAAAATCTCAGTTTTGATTATTCTGCAATGATTAAAACTTTGCTTCCCCACAGCATAAATTGTCTCAGTGTACAAAAAAAAACCCAAAACCAAACAAACAAAAAAAAAGTACAGCAGTAAAAAAAGGCCCTTACAGTTTGATATTGATTCTCTTAGAGTTATTCCAAAGGACAGTGTTTCTTCTTGAAGACAAAATATAGACTGTCTTCTCTTCTAGTGGCAGTCACACTAACTCAGCTGTCATCTATTGAAAAACATGTCAGACTTGTGCCTGCTAGAACAAGGTTTTCTCCCTAGAAAAGACCTCAGAAATGTATTTGCAATATTTTCAGTGATTTTTTTTCTTCTCTTTCAGAAAAAAAGGTTAGCTACATTTCATTTTTACCTTTTGCTATATCTTCCTTCCCCTCGGTCCCGTTCCCAGCTACAAACAATTGAAAGCATCACTTGTAACTGTGAAACACTAAAATGGGATTCTCTTCATTATTTCCCATTATAAAGTACAGTATTGTATCACTGGATATTGCTCACAACTGCACTGCACTCCAAAAATGCCTGTAGTACTTCCTTTCTGTCAAAGTAAACTGCACCTCTACATTAACAGATGGTTTCCTTAATTGAAAAAAAAAACAAAACAAAACAAACAAAACCAACCAACCAACCAAAAAAAAAAAAAACAGCTTTAACAGTTACTGATTCAAGCATTTCTAGCACATTTACTGGGTCTTCCTTTTCCACATAAAATTTTTATTTGGTGTGTACTGCAAGAAAACAAGACATTGCGGGGCTATTCTCAAATACCAAAGGCCTTTAAAAGTAATGCTTAACTTCTGTGACTTGTTCAATCAACTTCAATTAAATCACTTGGTAAGAATGGATTACTCCCAGCAGGGAATGCTGCACATATTAAGTCATTACACCTTTCAGGGAAAGTGACATACTCCTGTATTTAGAAAATTTATACAACAGTGCAGTTAGTAAAAACTGATTATAGCTGTACATCACTGATAAAAACATTAATGGATTAATAGCATGTATTTCATATAAACACAATTTTCAATGGATGAGCAAAAAAAAAAATTCAGTTCTGGAGACATGTAGTGTATATGCACCTAATAAGCTACTACCAATCCGAAGTAAAAAGTAATTTAATCCACATATTTCTGTTCTAGGCATCAATTCCTTAACTGTTTATTAGAATCATTCCAAGTATTTTTCTCTCTCATAGTTAGAGCACACTAAATCGTTAAATTCAAAAGAAAAAAAATTACCAAAGATGTTTTCAGACACCCTTTGCATCCAGAAATTCCAGCCAAGATGACTTTAGACTTGTTCTTATTGTACCACCCGGAGACATGAAAGACCTGTTAAGTCATCTTAATAGAGAACTTGTCCCTGGGGTGTCTTCTGCAAGTGATACATTTCATTGACTCTGATAGTAAAAGGGTCATAAGCAGAAGCAACAAATATGCAATGTAGCACTGAATGTACATTCTGGATTTATTAGAGAAAATTGAAAGCATTGCAGCACCAAAACCTAATACACCATTAAATACGGCATAAAACACAATAAATACCTCTATACCTTACTTTTATTATATATTTTAGGAATATTTTAAGCCACAGTACATTAAGTTATTTTACACCCAGCATGGGGCTCTGCAGGTGATACATAAGAGCTCCATCTTATTTCTCCTCCTCAGAGTGTTCTTATTTATATTTCATATGCAGTTTGTCACAACTTAATTTAAATAGCTGTTAAATAACTGTTAATCTGGTCCTAAACCCATTATATGCTTTTACATCACATTCAAGCAGTACAGTACTTAAAACATCTAAGTTGTTTTTCTGCATACATATCCAAAAATATATAGACTTTAAGACACCAGCCAGCACATATCATTGGAACAAACAGCAAAGTGTAACAACATTTGTAGAAAGCACAAGATTCTGTGTTTAGTATGAAGAGCAAAGACTGATGTTGAGAAATGTTTCTTTTTTGTAAGTTGATAGGATAAACACACCCCTGGAACATTCCGTCCATGGCAGGAGACTAAAAAAAAAAAAATAATGCCAAGTTAGTGGTTCAATGCTGACAGAGTGAATGGGACTTTGCCCA
Source organism: Phainopepla nitens (assembly GCA_013400175.1). Lineage (NCBI taxonomy): Eukaryota > Metazoa > Chordata > Aves > Passeriformes > Bombycillidae > Phainopepla > Phainopepla nitens. Next base: position 967,778 of record VXBQ01005187.1, read on the forward strand.
AAAAAAACCTCACATGCATTAGAAAAACTCCATCAAAGGACTAGCTTAGTACATCTTCTTGGTGAAGAACCTCAGTCTTCTTAATAGAGATAAACTCTGTCCACTAAAGGCTCTCTCACACAGCGATGGACAAATGAAGCCACCTTTAAATGGAACTCTGGAAACACAGTATGAAAGGCTACCAAGAAGTGAAGGTGTAAATCCTCCAAATATCTGTCAGTCTGAAACCACTTGAAAGTAAATGAAGTAAAAGAAGTAAACGAGTAACGTGAACAAGAACTTTTAATGTCTATTCAAACACTGACTTTTCCCATATTCCATAGCTGACAAGGCTCGGGATTCACAAATTTAACCTCTAACAACAAAGAAACAGAAAACAGAACAAAACAAGCAAAATCAGATCATACCAAGTAGAAAAAAATGAAAACAACCATGACTCCAGCTGCCACTGGACTGTTGTATCTTTGGGAGCTTTTTTTTACTTCTCAGAGATATTAGATTGTGTCATGACCAAGTAGTGCAGCTTTATTGAGTTTAAAACAGCAGACAAAGATTAATGCAATACAGCAGCCTTTATGAACTTACCAGCAGTGTAAGGGCTGGAACTGGAAATTCAAAAGACAAACATAACCACAAGGATGCCCATTCATCAACTGCTGCATCCACGAGGTTTTCACATGAACATGTTTTGTTTGGTTAGGGGTTTTTAAAACTATATATGCTTTTAACTGAACTGCAACATTTGGTATAGTTCAATTCTCAATTCTGTTTATTTTTTCTCTGTATATTTTTTTCTCTGCTCATTCTGAAGCACAATACTAGCCATTTCTAGATCCATGACTTATAAAAGCTTTAGATTTTTGCCTGTGATTAAGCTTTTAGCTGATGGCATTTATAAAGGACAAGTACAACAGACATGCTGTGCAACAAAAAAAGGCAGAGGCTTTAAAAAAAAATCAAAAATCAGTAAACTTTCAAGACTTTGAATCACTGACACCTCATCTTTTGTCCTATAAGACAGAAAAAAGGTCACCAAAATAAGATGGATCAGGCAAATGCCTCCAAAATTAAGTGCCTGCCTATGATGCAACAAAATAAATCTTCTTGCCTGTAACTATGTGAAAAATACCATCCTGATGACTTCTATTAGCTATTGCTACATTTTATGCTTCAAAAGCATTCATAAACTATTCAAAAAACCATCATGTGGGAAAATGTAGCTGTTTTTCAGAACATTAGTACTAGGTCCCTATCTAAGTCAATTGATTTGATTCTTTACCAGCTATATAAACACAAAAATAAACTATTTTGTGAACATTCTGCAGTTCCTCTGAGAGCAGCTGTTACTGTAAACATATTTCGCTAGAGGCAAACTCTGTTCTTTCTCTTTTCATGTAATTCCTGCCCTCCTCTAATTTTCAAGGTTGCTTTAGTGGGAATAAAACAATTGGCAGCCAGGCCAGATAGCACTGTAGTTTAAGTTTTACAGAAATGTTTCCCCACACAGTAATACATACTTCATACACACAAATCTTCCTCCAGCTCCTGAGAAGGCAAATTTTGAGTCAATTCTTGGGTTTGTTGTGGGTTTCTTTCAGGGAAAGCTTTTACAAACCATCACAAACTGCATCACTACAGTACTGAAGCTACTCAACAGTAACATGCAGTTTTCTGCATGAGAATTTTGCATTACTGGATGAATTCTGCTTCAGTTACAGTTTAGTTCATACAAATATTTTATTATCAAAACAAAGAAGTCCTAGTTGATTTTTTCTAAATTCCCCTAGAAAATCGAACAAAAAACTTACAGTGAAGGGGAACTAGTGCAAGAAGGAATTTAATATGGCAGCAATCTTACATACACACACTGATTATTTTAGCATTTCCTAACACTGGATTTCCTCAGAATGGATGTGGCACTCAGTGTCATGGTTTAGTTGAGGTGTTAGGGCACAGGTTGGACTCGAGGATCTTAAAGATCTCTTCAAACCCAGTGATTCTGTGATATGAAATCATCTCCCACAGAAGCACAAAAACAGATGAAGGAGAAGGTATTTATGCACCATGAACACGGACTGACCACACACACATCATGCTTGACCAGCCCAAATGCAAAAGAGCACAGGAAGGACAAAGCCCCACATCTCCTAGCAGTCCCAGCTGGAAGGTGAGGGAGCAGGAGCTGCACCAAGGGCTCACACAGGCTGTAAACTGGCTGCACCACTCAGCCCAAAGAGATTAAATCAGTGCCTTGGCTGGTGGCACATAATAAACCAAGCTGTTATTAATGGCTGAAATCCTTTTCAGCAAACCAGAGGAAGAAACAGAATACATCTAAAGCAAGTCCAGTACAGTATCAAATGTGCAAAGGGGAGGATTGATATAATATAGAGATTCAGCTCAAAGGAACCTTGATAAACTAGGGGGCTGGGCCAGCAGAAGGGTACCAATAACAAGTAGGAAATTGCACACCTGGACCAGAGAGATCCCACACCTCAGTACAGACTGGGAACAGACTGCAGCCCTGCTGGAAAGGTCCTGAAAAAGTCAGCTCAGGGAGAAAAAACCATCACAGAGCCAAACTTATCTCAGCAGCAGAGAGAACAACAGAGCTCAAAAGCAGAGTTGCAGCTTGCAAGGTTCACACTGGTCTCAGACTTTTTCCTCAGGGCACAGGCGGTGCAGCAGTGGAATAAGCTGTCCAAAGAGATGATAGAAGCTGTTCCCTGGAGATCTCCAAAATGAGGCCCACAAATCCAGAGCTGGCACAACCTCGTGCTGTCAAAAGCTCTGCTCTGATGGGGAGGCTGGACAAGATATCCTGCAGAAGTCCCTTAAACCGCACAGATTTGTGATTCTAACCCACAAGAACCCTTTACAAAAATGCTTCCATATCTGAAGACATTTTCCCTTCACAAGGTTCTCTGTATTAGCCAAGAGAAGTCTACTTTCACATTTAATTTATCCAGAGTAAGAGGTTTTCTCATACAAGTACAATCAACCTCTGCTAAAACTAAACTTGTTAACTGTTTCAAGTACTGTTATTGAGAAAAATGCCTCCAGGTTTCAGCTGTTAGGTAATTGGTCTAACTAATCCAAACCAACATTGCTGTTGGGTGAAAAGAATGTCTGATAGTTGCTTTGCCCAAGCCAAAAAAAAGGAGCTGCGAATTTTCCTCATCCTCCCCTAAAGCTTCTGTCTGTGAGAAATGTTCAGCATTAACTGAAAGGCTGACCTTAGACTAATTGATTTATTGGCTCGTGGCACAGCAAAATACCTCAGTCTCTTGAGGACAAACCTTGGCTGCAGGGTTGGGTTTGTTTTGGTGGGTTTTTTTTAGCTGATTTTAGTATGTATCTATCTGGTAGGAAGGACAAAATTAAGTCTTGGTCACAGTAGACATCATTAATACTGCATTCATGACACTGGAGCCAATTTTAGGCTCAGGCTTCTTCAGGTGCTCACGTTCAAGCAAGGTCTAAACAATGCTGATTCCAAGGTTTGTAATTCTATGTAACTAAAAATCTAGGCCCAGCTAGAACAGATAGTTCCATTATTTCATTGTGTGGGTTTTTCTGATTTGAAAATATATTCCCTTCTCATAGCCTCCAGCATGCTACCGTAAAGTTGGCTTAGCTTTCGAATATTTCACCCCCTTTTTGCCCCCACTTCTCCACTACACTGAACACAAATGAGTCTGCACTCTTAAGACATATGTAAAACTTCCCAATGACAACTACTGCCTCTCACTCAACAGAAGGGAATTAACTCAGGTTTTCCCAAACCTATGAAACCAGACTCCACCAAAACACCTGTGGCATTTTCTAGCAAACAGCCCTCTGAGCCTTCTGCTGCGAGATGCCTGCCTCACACTTGAGACAAGTTCCCATACAAACATCAGCAAATTCATTTAGATACAGTGGTTTGTAACCTTATACCAATTCAAACAAACTCTAGAGCACCTCAAATGCCCAAGTAGGCACCCTCAGAGATCAACTATTAAAGCAGATGCTTCACAAGAAAAAAGGCAGAGAAAGATTTAGCACCATCCACATTTTCTATAAAGCATCCCAAAAAGCTTTATCTGAAGGATTAAAACCCATGCCTCTCACCTACCAAGTGTTTAGGTCTAAGCAAATCTAGAATAGGCTGTCTTCTACCCATCTGCTTACACTGGAGGAACAGCACAGGGGGAGAATTCAGGGCTGAAGGGATGGGATAGAAAGAACAAGAGACAATTCTGTAAGAAAAAAGGATACCCAGCTGAGGTGGAGACCTCAGGTCTGGTTATCTGCTTTTGAATAAATTTCAACATTTAGTAGAAAGCACTCAAGATATTAAAAAAAAAAAAAAGGCAAATTTGCTAGTTCAACTTCCAAAGCAGGTTATTCAAGATGATTATACTGCTAAAGGTAAGGAGGCAGTGTTCATTTCCCAGCTTCACAGCACACAAACAATTACTGTACAGCCAGCATTCCTTCTGCCTTATTCTCAGGCTACAGAAATATTTCTCATAAAAGTATCCCACTAAGCCAGTAAACAAATACATGTTGCCACCTGCTAGAAATGGGAAACAACTGTTCACAGCACACTGTTCAGAGAGCAGTGCAAATCTGCTTGTGCCATGTGTAGAAGCTGTAAACTACTCGTCTAACTTGGCAAAGAGAATATTAGGGAACCTTTACAAGTCTCTGCACTTGTTTATGATGAGGCATTAATTTATATCATTCCTGATTAGATCCATGTGAATACTTTTGATCTATAAATAAGACTCCCTGTTGAACTACATGAAGCTAATTCAAAACAAGACATTCTTTTGCTGGAATGTGAGCAGCTGTGCAAAAAATAATTGGGATTGCAAGTCAAGGACTTCTATTTCAAAGTATTCCCCATGTAAACATGTTTTTTGTTGTTCTACTCTACAATTCCTTATTGTATTTCTGTTTACAGGATGATACTGTAACTCCTCGATGTCATTAAAGAGTTGAAGGCAGAGAACCATTTTCCTCTTTGCAGGGGAGCCCACCAGTGCTCCAGCTTCTCACAAATTATCTGTTTTATCACATCCAGGACCAGGGCACAAAGCAATACAGTTTAAACTCACAGAATACAATTATGGAATAATCATCATATGACTATAAAGAGCTTGAAAAAACAAACTCTTAAATGTGCCCAATAGTGACCCCTGAAGAAGTTCTTAGTATTTTCTCTTGCATCAGGTCTTTGGATGTACTTCATACCTAGCTTATAATCTCACTTGAACTTTCATTCCATTCCTGCAACTCAGCCATCTGTTATGCCTGAATTGTTCTATCAGTCTATCTGTTATGCTTTCCAGCAACATAAATTTCTTCCTTTGTCAAGTCTCAAACATGAATTACAATTTCTCCAGTGAATAAAGTAAAAATTAAATTTAAATTTTCAGCATGATCAAACATCCTCCCACTGTCCAGATTTGTGGGCTCTGAAAATGCAGACTTGTCTTCAGAAGACTTTAGGAAAAACAGCATTGAGAACGAGCATTTGCTTTCCCTGGCTGTAATCCTCTCTTTATTACAATGTCCCTTGGGAGTATCCAGTTTGAGCAGTTATACAGCATAGAAAGTCAAGAGCTGAAATTAATTTTTCTTTAAACTTATTGTTTACAACAGGAAATGTGCTTAGTCAATTCTAAGTAGGAAGTTACAACTTTTATAATCAGACTTGCAGTTGGTCAAAAATATTCTAGGTAGCTCAGCCCCCAAAAAAGTAGCTTAGGGTCACTTTTCAAAGCAGCAGCTGGATTTTTTCCTGAAAACTTCTTGTCTGGAGAACATTCAGAGGCTGGCAGAACATCTGGTCAGCAGCAATAGCTCTGATTATCCCTGACTTTCAAGTTACTGGAAATCTAAGACCTGACACTTGCACATCAGCCAGGTCAGGGGATGAACATCCCAGGCAGCGGTTACACCCTTGAGCTTTGCTCACCCTGAACAGAAAAGAGGCAGAAGTGCCAGGTTTAAGAGCACAAGAATCAAAACCAGAGCAAAGGAACAGGAAACAAGGGCTAAAAGAATGAGAGCAAGCACAAAATTTGATTGTGGTTCCACTCTCTCTCCTACTTAGTGCCACAGTTTTGTCATCAACTACAAAATCCTCTAAAAAACTTCCTAAACTGATTTTTTGGTAAGCATCCAAGATAGCTCCCTGATAATGAAACTTCTGGTTGAAATCACTTTACCACTGGTTATAGCAAAGATATTTAGTTATATTAATTCTAGTTTTATAGTGGTTAGTTTCTTGAAAACTCTCATATTTAGTAGCTATGTATCGGGGAAATAAGGGAATAAGTTGTTCAAAGACTCAATAAGCATTTAATATTCAACCAAAGAACCAGCAGTATTTTCTGTAAATATATTATATGTTATATTATATATAATATATATATAACAAAAATATAATGTTATAATATGTTATATTAAAATCAATGCTAAACACACTGACTAGTAAAAAAAACATGGTTAGTGCATGCATCCCAAATTCTCTTTTCAAGGCTTGTTCCTTGTACCTTATCAATTACATTTTAATGCACAGAAAATTTAATTGACACAATTAAATCAGATTAAATTAACATGATTAAGGGTGCAAAATCAGGCATGTCAAAGTTAGGAAACACTAAAATTAGAAAGCAACATGCTCTGCATTTTTCTAAATAGGAAGAAATCTTATGAGATAAATCCTACCTTATTCCTCAAGAATTTGTTTATTGTACACTATTCAAATCCTGCTCCCAAAAAAGAAAATCCTAATGTGCTTTTCTGTGGCACTTTCATCTGTAATACCTGAATTACACATACATTCATTTATTTTCATAGAATATGCATTGTGAAGAAAGCATCTTTTGCAATCTGCAAATTAATGAAACTAAAGCACAAGAGGTTTAAGTTCAGAGGTATTAAATGACTCAAATAGCCAACATGAGATTGTTAGACTTGACTTGTCAAAGGGCATGATTCATAAAGTCAAATATTCAAGCTTTATCTTGAAGTGCATCACACCACTCCAAAGACAGGGTCAGTCACAGCTGCTAAAAGAAGGTAATCTTCAGGTGTCTCCCTCCAATTCTCCCAGACAAGAGATTTCTTTCTTCACTTGTACAGCTTGTTATTTGACTATCCAGCAAGTCAATATATCCCAAAGAACAAAAATAATGCTAAGATAACCACAAAATTACTAACTTCTGCTGACTTAGTGAGCTAAACCTGTTTGGCAAGCAGGAGATTTGATGAAAAGGAAGAAAAGTGACAGCTTCAGCGGGGGGAGTGGGATTTCCCCTCTTGGAGGCAATTGTTTGTTGGATCAGGTTACACGTCATGCCCAGCTGAATGCCTGGCTCAAGAACAGACTGCCAAAGCTGGCACATACCCCAGAAAAAAAAAAACGAGCCATCACAAACCTTTCTAGCAGTGCAAGAACAGAAGAAACATCTGTGTCGTTTTCCCAGAAAACAGCTTTTCTGATTTTAACTGATACCTACCACTGCTGCATCCTAAGGAACAGATCTATTCAGGAAAAGTACCCACTTCCTGAAAACCGTGTGCATTCCTGGTTTTGCAACGCAGGGTAAAAGAGCTCATAAGCAAGGACTTCTCTTACCATAGTTTTGCACCGACCCATCTACAAACCAGAGTGCTGGGCTGCCACAAACAGGCTGCACAGAAACTGACACAAACAAGAAATGACACCTCCAGCACACTGAATCAAGCAGAAACCCTGCTGACAACAGAATATATAGATAAATAATAAAAGATGTCATCACAGTGAACAGCATATCCATTTACCACATTCTGAGGGCTTTACTCTGGAAACTTCATAGCTTATTTTAGTATGCACTATGCATTCACTGAGCCCTCCAGCACCCTTTTTTAAATGGAAGGAATAAAAATTCTGTCATACGGAACATTACTGATAGCGCAAAGTTCCATATTTGCCATAGTAGCTCTGCCACATGGGCAGTGACAATGATGGACAGAGACTACAAAACAAACAGATATAAATTGTCTCTGGGCAACAAGACCAGGCCTTAGGGCTTCACTCCATAAATACTCCCAGCTATGCTGATGCAACTGTTCACAGGAATGCACAGTGCAACACAATGCTGAAATGTTTGTGTTTTTTTAATCAGAGAGAAAACAAACCATCAAACAAAAGACCACAAAAATCCCAACCACCTTTTAAGCACAGTTTACGTCATTAGTAAATTTACACAGCCAAAAGGAATTAGTCTTCAATAGAGGGTGAGGGAGGAGGGAAGATCAAACTGTATTTTCACATCTGACACATCAGAACAGTGTTTCATTTGTCCTGCCACCATGTGCTTCACTTCCCCTGGTCTCAGTTCAGCGTGTGATCTTCACATTGGGAATGGAAAGGGTTAAAGAGCTGAATAATTCAATAGTCCAATTATTTTCATTTTCAACTCCTCTGTTCTTATTTTGACAGCAATGTCATTTTAAATGGACTACAGGTTCATAGCCAGAACCTCTTTAACTGACTTTTTGAGGTTTCTATCTGAATGCAGTGATTATTTTCAGGTTTTGATGAAAACACCTGGGGCAAATTCTGATAAACTAATAACCAGATAAAATTCCAAGTGCAATCGTCCCAAATTTCCAACAAATATTGGAAAGCATAACTGTCTTCCTTTTTCAAATGTTCCTCAGTTTGAGATACACTTCATTCTTCTTACCCTTTTCAGAGATAGAGAAAAACCTTCTTTATGGAATTCTTGAAAATATTGTAGAGATTTTTAATGCTACATGCAATTTCATTTTAATGCCAATTTTTAAGTTGCCTTTATTTTTCCCCTTTCCTTTATTTTTCTATTTGCAACATCCCACACTAGTACAAAATTAACACTTGGCTAATACATTTGATGGATTTGTTAGTCACAAACTGCATGTTCCAACAATATTAAAATGACATTAATGAGAAAATTGTAAAGCTTCTTTTTAAATCAAATTGAGCCTTTTTCATTTACTTTTTTTAAACAGCAAATCCCTGACTGAGCTATATCACAAACAAAAGATGTTTGTTTGAAATACTGGAAAGAATTCCGTTCTGCTGTTTCCATCTCTTTGTTCCACCTTTGGTATTGCAAATCAATAAACAGAATTCAAGTCTCTATAATTTTTGGCAGTTTGTTGTCACTTTACTGGCTGTAATTAAAATAACGAGCAATCAAATAGTAACTTAAGTATTGCAAATAAAATAAATTGTGAAACACACAACTCGTTAGCCAGCTTTTACAGAACTAAACATCCAAGTGCTTTTCATATACTCTAGGTATTTCCAGAAAGCAGCAAGTGTACTGCAAAGTTTCACAAGCTGCTTTATTTAACTTCTCCATCCTGGTTGTGCTGAGCTGACTATAACCAGCTCTCCCCCAAGTCCTCAGAGAAAGATTAAAAGACCCTACAACTCTTTTTCTCATTTTCAAATAGCTGAAGTTTATTTTCTTAATTTCTTTTTAGCAAAAAATGTGTAATCCTCATATAGATGTGTCACCATTCTAAATATCTCAAAGTGAGAGAAAAGCTCAAGACAAATTAAAACATTCTGTTAGCTTCCTCCTTTCCCCTTGTCTTTAAAAACAACTAATTCTTAAGGGTTCCCAGTGTCAAATACTGACACACTACAAAACTAAAAAAAAGTTCTAGTAATCTATTTAAAATACTCCTAATTTACTCAAAAACCCCATGAAAATATATTTATTAAAATGTGTTTTCAAACTTGAATTTAAAGCACTTGGGAATTAGACAAATTTTAACTGCAGAAAGGAAAATGTGAAACTTTTCTGAGAATCAGCATACTTAGCCCTGCAATTTTCCTGTATCAATGTATATACTGAGAATGAAAAACAAGGAATGTAAATTTATGAGTAATGCTAGGAACACAATGAGATACTCATTATTTTAAATTGCAATAAGCAAGCACGTTTACAAAACAGTCTGCAAATTCCTTTCCAACTTCCCTAGAATAAAAGTAAAACCATACAAGCTATAATTTAGGATTTAGGTACTGCTTAGATTTAGGATTTAGGTACTACTTTGTTACCTTCTAGTATACTAGAGAGGTTCAGCTGCAGCATAACATGTAACAAATAAAGCACAGAGGAGAACAGTGTAACACCACCTACTTATGGTGGTTAAAGTTAATATCAATTCTTTCTACAGGGGATATTTTCAGAAATCATTCTGATAGCCAAACATGACTCTTTTTGCGAGTCAAACTACTCCAAAAGTAGCATGAGAATTTCTGCACAGATAGATTGATATAGTGTTAATTACACTATTATTTTCTATTTATTTTAATAAATATCACAGATTTACTACTACAGCACAGAGCCACTTCCTGGAACAGGCCCAAAAGAAATGTAAAACATAGTGTAAAGGGATGAGGTGGAATTCAGTGAGAACTCCATTTTCAAGCAACAGGACCCCTCAAGGCAATCTAGAGAACAATAGGACACGCTCACCCTCAACAGAATACAAGATTAAGAGCCCAGATTCACTTCTGAACTTGACCAGACTTTCCCAGCAAGGAAAACCTACATGATTCTAGGGGAAGATACCAGATATTCTACTAATTTATTTTTATAGTTTCTTGGCTAAGTGGTTCCACCTGTTTCAATATCCAGAAGCATACTTTCTTCCACAGACATTTGAAAGTAAGAAGGGGGGGAAAGAGAGAAGCTTTAGTAGGCTCTGTGGGCATAAATCAGGTTTAATTTCAGAGCAACCAAACAAACTGCAGTCCTTGCTAGACTGACATGGCACATTCCAACAGCCTTGCTCCTGATTTCAGAACCACACGAAGCCCTGCCATGTTTCCATGGGCTGGTTCAGCAGCCCAAAGCAGACAGTTCTTAAATCATCCAAAAGGAAGTTTCAAGAACTTGACGCTGAGAAAGAGGCAGACAAAAAGAACCAGGTTTGGAAGTATAAAAAAAAAAAAAATTCAGTCCTATGGTAAGGCTCAAGAATTTATCTGTGTATCAGCCATTGAAAACAGTCTGGGAAATAGTCTTCTTAAAGCTTTGGATTAATGAACAGTTCAAATTGCACAGTCTAACAACATTTAAGTATTTCCACATCAGAAGTTTGATTTTTTTTTCCCTTTAAATAGCAAGTGAATGCAGTTCCATGCAGACACTACTAAAATAAATCAGCTGTAAAAGAAAAAAAAATAGGGTCCTTTGAGTACAAATTTGCAGTAGATAAAACCTTAAATAAAAAAATACAGTCATTGGGTGTGTGCTTTAATTAAAAATTCATTTGACCAATTTCATCACACTGTTTCTCCAGGTGGAACTCTCAAGATCCAGATTAATTAAATCTCACTAACACTCTGGCCATGAGAATAGAAGTTACTGTTTCTCCAGCATAACTTCGAATTGTCTGGCCAGACATATGAGATAGCAAAGAAAAATTCCATCAGCCCTAAAACTGCAGACAGAATTGCCCTTAAGGACAAATACATAAATCTAATCATCAAATTTCTGGGCACAGGTTTCAGGTGGAACAGTAAATGCAGGATTCTCCTCAAGAGGCTCATTAGGTTCCCTCATTTGGGGTGAGTAAGCCTATGCTGGGAGGACATTAAGGTTTTCTCATTAAATCTCTCATCTTTGGAAGGGTGGGAGGGGAGAAGGGAGGGCTCCAGAGGTGGACTCCATGAAGGGGTGCAAACAATGAGAGTGCAGCCTGAGCCATGCAGCCCAATTCCCACCCACCTGTTCTGGAAATTCAGCATCTAAATCAGTGCCTGGGCGGAAGGAGAAGGTCTGCAAATGCTGAGCATTCACTGCTCAAGCAGCAATTGCACAATAACCCAACAGTAGGCCAAATAGCTCTGGAAATCAAGAAGAAAATTCTTTAAAAACTCCATTTTCTGAGAAAACAACTTAATTCATGTGGAAGTACGGACCATAATCAACTCCCAAATGCTTCAGCAATACAGTCATGAATAAACCCATGAGGACTGAATAAGCATTTACACAAATGCACTCAGAGCTCATAGAATAGCAGGCCACACCAGATTAAAATAAAAAAAAAACAAAAAAAAAAAACACAGGGTGAAAACGTTCCAGAGCTGCATCTCATATCTTTAAAGCCAAACTGCAAAATAGGGAAAGCTGGCACAATCTGAAGAGAGATTTTTTGAAAAGGGATGAAAACCAAAACACAGATCACACCAACTCATTGATGGGTGCTCCCAAACAGCTGCCTACGCGTGTCCTTGCACACACTATAAAGCATTAAAGAACATTTTAATTAAATGGACAGATTGAATCTTTAACTGATAGCTCATAGCACTCATAGCTTCACACTGGAATTTGGTTAAATATGGTAGTCATTGCCAAGAGCAGACTGCCCCATAACACATAAGCCAAAAACCAACTAAAACATGCTGACAGACTTACATCCCTTCATTAAAATGCACAAAAAAAAAAAATTAAAAAAAAAAAAAAAAACCAAAAAAAAAAAAAAAACGTGAGAGGTACTGAAACTTCCCATAGTTGTGCTGTTCTATTCTTAGTTTCATAGAAAAAGTAACTGGAAGGGAGAGCTCAAGAGGTCACCTGGCCTGCTCCTTTCCCAAGCTCGGATCATCTTCCCTCAATCCACACAGAGTTGTCCAAACAAGAGATTAAAGTTTCAGGTAACAGAGACTGTGTAGCATTTCCAGGCAGAGGACCCCAGAGTTTCTGTACCATTATGCTTAAAAAAAAAAAAAAAAAATCTGCTGGTTGGATGGTAATAAAGTTCAACCTGCCTGACTTTCTCTTGCTTTGATCCAGTTCAGTATTTCTTGTACTTTCCCACCATGTCTCTACAAATACTTCTTGCACACTGAAAGCTGCTACATTGACCTTTAGTAACCTTCTCTTCACATTAAACTTTAATTAGTTCTTTTATTCCTCATTCCAATCTGAGTTTTTCAAGACTTAAGTCTACATGACAATTCAATACAATTTAAAAATTAATATAATTTAGTAGAATTTCATACCATGCAATGAAATCTAGCATAAAATGAAGTACTGTGAAACAAACCAAAAAAAATCTTGAAAGAATCCTAGAACAGCCTCACATCAAACAAACATTTTAAAAAGCTGAATGTGAGAAATTAAAGGGTTTCTTTGGTCTCAAAATTGTACCAACCTCAGTATCACTACAGCTGAAGTAATAAATCACAATTTTATCAGTAACTTTCACAGATAAAATCATGAGCAAACTGAAAAAGCAGAAGCTTTTTCTCATACAAGTATCACACTGGCACATAATTTCCTAGTGGATTGTTTGCCTTCCCTTTTCCTACAGTACTCATATTGATGGAAAACGAATACCTATGAGCAGTTTTGTCATCACCTCTACTGCTCCAGGACCACAGTACATGACTGCTGTGCAGCTCACACATCGCTCTCATGGCTGTATCAGTTTATGTCACTTCACAGAAAGGCATTTCTATAATTACAGATTCATTTCTGTCGCAATATTAAACATGCTATATTACTAAAACATCTGACCCAAATAAAAACCTGAAAGCAGCTGTTGTTTTTCCAAGATTATTCTTCCAGCAATCCATCACAGAGAAATAGAAAATAGTCACAAAGCTTCTTTAGAGCAAAAGTGAATTTTTTTTTTTTAGATTATTTCCAAACTTTAGGTCTTTAACATTGAAAATCCAGTCTCCAAATAACATTATTGCCTGTTCTAGCTCAGAAAAGGACTTTACATCAGACAGACTTCTATTAAAAATTACTTGTCTTAACAGCTTTGTTGATGTCTCACCAATATTCAGAGTTACATTTTTGGACACTAACAGACAATTTCAGAATCCAACATACACAAAGAACCAGAAGTAACAAACAAAAAATCTATTACACAAACCAGAAAGGAATCCTAAAGGCATTAGCTCCATTTTTGTCCTGGTAGATACTTGGCCAGACCATGACTTACACACATTTCTCTATCACCAAGATTATTCCCCAGTGATTCCAGTGGAAGGAGAAACAATGCTCAGCTTTAAGAGGAAAAAGGCATGATGCTACCAGTGATTTGTTTTAATACCCAACAGATGTTAACAAGGTTTTATATTGCTTGGCAAGGTTTTGCTGTGCTGTAAACCTGACTAAGACACAAGACAGAGGTGGTGGTTATTGCCTTACCTTTCAGGTCTACGTCATCTTTGTAGCTCATCAACCATAATCCAAATCCATTAAAGCCACATCAAACCATCAGAAAGCTACAAACACCAGATAAATGTGACTATCACCTTAACCTATGACTTGATCAGCATCAGATACAATAGTTTTATGCGACAAATTGAATCTAGGGCAATAAAAGTTTCTATGTCACCTTTAAATCACACCTTTTCTTTCTGCTGTCTTAAAGTATGGGGATCTGTAACTCATAAAAGCAGCAGCCACTTCACCCAGGGGACACCAGCCCCGAGATATCAGTCTTGTTTTAACTCAAATTTCTGGAGCACCCAAGGGTTCATCTGATTTTTTTTTTCAGTGACCAAAGAAAAATCTAAGCATTTCCAGCATCAATTCCTCACCAAAAGGCATACTTCCCCCACAGAAGTGTACCTGTGCCTGAAGTGCCTGCCCACAACCAACCATCTTCTTAAAAATTATCTGGAATTGGAATTAAATGTAACAGCTGCTTAAAAGTTATAAAATCAAGTGTGAGCCGTATCCCCCAAAACCAGGTAGAGGAGGGAACAAATTCTCTTTCACTCTCTCCTGAGCTCATTCAAACACCTGAAGCAGAAAGTTGCTTAAAAATTTGAATATCAAATTATTAAGGATGCACAAGCCCTCAACGAAGGTGCCACACTTTAAAATTCAGAAAACTGACAGCAGCTCTTTTGCTTTTTGTGCTTTCACATATAATATAGAGTTAACAAAGATACTTATGTTAGTCTTCTTTCTATCACGTCACCCTCCGCATCCTCCCCAGTCTCAAATGAAGAATATGATTAAAAAAGTTTGGGTCAACATCAATTTTTTTTTAAACACCTAATTGTGACACACCTGTTCTAACATCTCATATTACACAGATGTGTCTACAATGCTTTATGACGTTATTGACCTTATAATACATGCATCTCCAAACAGCCCACATCAGGAAGTCTTTCTGTGTTTACAAAAACAGTACCCTGTGAATACAATACCTTGAGTTTGGGAAGCAAAAATAAGCAAATACAAATGATTAGTAGTTTACTTCAAATCTTGCAATAGCAAATCCCAGTCAAAAATAACAGTAAAATGGAATCACGCCTATTTTGACAAACAGCAGCCACAAAAATAAGGTGGCAATTTCACATTCCCTCTTGCACTGTAATCTAAATGACTCTATCATATCCTTCCCAGGTAAGGGATTTGCAAGATATCAAAGAACCATCACCTTTCTAATAATACAAAAGCAATGCAAAGAATGAATAGGGAAGGCTTCTCACTGCAGAGGATGTGGGTTGCATCAACTCTTGCCATTTGAATGCATGATTTTCTTTCCAGGCTCGGTGAATTTTCTGCTCTGCTTGAATAGGCATTAGGTCTTGGCAAACAATCCATCCCCACACCACATGGAAAGGAGAAGATGAAGACTGTAAATTTTACAGTTTAAGCACCAAGTGCACTTGGTGAAAAGATCCCAGATATTTTCTCTAGAAAAGAGAGAAAATCATATATAGATCATCAGGTGACTACAGAACTTGCTATAGGAAACTTTTTGCTACGAAGGAGAAGAAAAATCCATTGCAGCTTCCACTTTGAGTGGGATTCAGAGACATTGAGTCTGAGCCTTCTTTCTCATCAGTGTGACAAAAAGAATGGTAAATATTTTTGAGACCACTGTCTATTATCACCTTACCTGCAACCTCTTAGTCCCTCAGAGCCCACAAAAGCCTTTCACTACAACCAGCTCAGCACATCACTCCAATTTTACTGTTTGTTTAAGTGTCACCATCATTCACCAGCACCACAGGCCAGGCTTGCAGAGAACTTTCTGTTCACTCTCACAGTTCCTTAACTACTGCTTGTGTGAATCCATCTTGTGTTTCCTAGTTCATGCTCTGCCAGACTCCTCAGGATATGCTTTTTTTCCACCCCTATACTGATAGAGTGTCCAACAGAAAACTGGTCTATAACCTGGTTTAACAAGGCCCTATAGCCAGGCTGGGTAGATTAACCTCCCACACATTTCTGAAAACAGAAAACTTTCGAGATCCTTTTCTTGGATTGTACCAGGATCTCTGAACACTCAAAAAATGGACGCTTTCGGCTTGCCAATTCAAATTTCAGGTTCCTGTTGGATCTCGGTTTTGTAATTGGCAACAGGACAAATTCTTTTCCCACACAAGAACTGCACCAGGAATTCCCCCAATGTTTGTTTAGCATAACCTCCCCAATTACTTAAGAGTCAGTGTTGAGGAGGGAAACCTCCATCAGAGTGTGCTTTGGGACATGCGGCTGCCAACTGCCCTGGATGTTTGTCTTGGACAAGGCAAAATACTTTTGGGTGAATGTCACGTTGTTTATTTTGGTAGCATAACTAAACAGCGACAGGATGTTTGTTTATTCTGCTGACAAGCTGCACCCATAAAGCTTAAGAGATGCATTCCATTTGACAAGAAAATACTGCTGGAAACCACCTTCTTTGATACATCACTGTTTTGTTAAAACCCCATACAGACTCATTTTGTATAGACACCACTTCCATTACTCATAATGGTTTTATGAAAGAACAATATTCTTCCTTAGAGAATCAGCACACACATAATAAAAGACAATTTCTTTGTTACTGCATAGTGATAGCTAATGTGCCAGTATTTTATTTCATTTAAAATTGGAACTGAATTTAGTTTTAATTTAATCTCGAGTTAACTGTCCTATCCAGAGGTATGTATCAATGCTGAACCACTAAAAAAATATAATGCTGAATTACAATCTGCTGCCTTATCCTGCTTTTTATGAGACCCATTTTTACTGTTAGTCTTGACATCAATATGAACACCAATTTGAAAAAATACTGAATCACACTGCAAACTGTGTAAAACTTTCACAGCACTGAAACCAATAGACAGGATTATTTTAACAAGTAGCTGGGCATAATGCTATTTCTAAATTAAAATTTTACTGCAGTCCCAAGCTGATGAAATATGTAACATTTTTGCTATCAAAGTGCAGCAAGTCAAAGATGGAACTCTACAAATACCTCTTAAAAATCACATTAAAATTACCTGATCCTTTTAATACCTAGTGTTTACATCACACCTTTCATTTCAAGGCTCTAAAACACATGCAAAGACTGATAATAACCAAAAAAAAAGCTTATTTAAGAGTAAAACATCGGATAGGTTCCTTACTGTAGGCAAACTTCTCAGGATGGTGGGGCAAATTAATATCTGCACTGCATATTTTTAGCCATTTTGCAGTTAATAGGCTTCTTCAGATGTTTTTACTGCATAGTCAATGGTTACTATTTGCAACAATAGAGACTGTCATTTTTAATTAGCATTAGGTAACAGCCTGCTAACATAAAAGACTTTCTGTAGTTACAATAAATAACCATGGGCTCATAAAAAAACCCTCAGAGCAGCTTCAGGTATACACTGGTTTCCTGGACTGTAACACACACAGAGTAATTCCTTCCAGAACTATACAAACTTGGTCTCACTGCAAACTATGACTAATTTTACACCAATTACGAATTTAGGAAAGAAGACTGAAACTACAGTGAGCACACTCTTAGAAATTACTGCCTGCACCCCTAAAAAAAGCCCATTGTGAACCTTAGTGATAAGAAGGATCACAGAATCATTCAATATCCTGAGCTGGAAGAGACCCACAAAGGTCATCAAAGTGCAATTTCTAGACAGTAAATGGTAATGTGTTTTAGTAATCAGAATTCAAAGCCAAATGATGAAATTAAGACAACACCTTTGAAAGTAACAGTTGAGAAAAAAGCCCTCACTTTTTATAACACAAAGCTATGAAATGTATCACGAAGGAGAGGTACTCTAACTTTATGGAAGAGTTGAAAAATTGACACCAGGTATTAAAAAAGTTACTGTTCCAGGCACAGATCACTTCTTACCAAACATTAATTTCCAATTATGACATTGTCAGAATTCCCTGTAAATAGCATTATGGAAATGGCTACCAACCAGAGAAGTGGTTTCCCGAAAATGACTCCAGTCCAGCTGAGGATACTGCTCCCAAAACATACATCAGAAATGCACAGCATGCTGCCCTGCTCATTTTAGCCTTACCTTCCAATTGTCAGAATGTCATCATCTCTTCTCAAAACACTAGAAAATATTTTGTACTCTATGTCCTTTCATATAATTTGAGGTACTCCAGCTGACAATACTCTGACTCATCAATATTATGCAGACGGAAATTGCCCACAAAATCAAAGCACCGGGACAGAAAAGAGCTGGCAAGGAGTTGTTTGTTGAGGCAGAAGCAATCATAAACACACTGAGGAACTTCCCAGACTATACTCATCATTCTTATTAGAACACGCTGCCCACATGTTAGAAGGGTCAGTTTAGCATTTTATCCTGCAGACCTCTACAGAAAACACCCACTTACATCTTCAGGCTTGTTAATAGACTGTCCCTCTCTCCCAAGAGGGATCTTAACAACCACAATCTACAAACCAAGTCAAGACCAGATGGCTGGGCCTTTCCTTATCCAGTTCTGACATTGCTTCATCTAGAAACAGATCCAAAGGAACAGAAAATCTTACTGGCATTCCCGAGAAACGTGTGACTAGCAGGCAGAGAAACTGCCAGTGGGCTCTAAATCAGAAAAAGAAAATTATGTATGTGCACTTAGGACACATTACTGCAAGACAAAGCACTATCAATCAACTACAAACACTGAAACAAACAACACAGAACAGAGATAAAGATGTAGTCAAATACAGAACAAAATCAAATGCAAGCATACAAAGCTTGGAATGACATTAAAGACTGCTGGAAATATCTGCCATATTTATCTATGCATCTACTAACTTTGGAGTGCAACTTAAAACTATCTTTTCCTTCAACTTGTGCACTCTACTGCTAACTTCTTGTCCTCTCTAGGTTTACACTGTTGCCCCAGTCACAGCAGGAGCAGGCAAGCCTTTCTGTTCAAGCTTCTAGCATTTCCACAGGTTAAGTTCTCCCTTAATTAGGTGGGCAGAGATGCTCAAATTAAAACCAGTGTGACAGATTTAATTAAGTCTTATTCAAATTAAGTATCAATAAGGTGCAGAAACCTTGACATACAGCCAGGATGCAAGTGTGTTGATTTTTATATAGTCCTATAAGGATCAGAAAAGTTACATTTTTTAATTGCTCCAACAGGGATGAATACACCTTGTTTTTGACATCTTTACCAGTCTAACAACACAGGGCTGAAAGTAATGCACTCTATCCCCAACAGATGAAATTATTTTATCTGCTTAACTTTTCTGGTCCAATGACTCTACCATAATCTTTAGCTTCTTCAAGCTGACTTCCCAGGAGGTAAAAATCTGCCAAATCCATTTCCTGTCCCAGAGTCATAGAGCAAAATGGGAAATGGCAATTGTTTCTCCAGAGAATCCTTCCCAGATTCTTTGACCTTAAATGTAAACAGGATCTTTCTTTTCATTTCTGTGCCAACATTTGAGGAAACACATCAACCTGTGCACAACAATGTAAATGCAACACATCTCTTGGCCTGCTTCTCACCGTCTGAACTCCACTGGTCACTTCTCAACTCATGCTGAACCATACCATGGACTTTTTTTTGTATCTATTTGTACCAGAGGGCCTGAGGAATGATATAGTGACCGCATTAGATCAAATTCACATCACTTATATGAAAAAGTCAGAATGACTATCACTCCCTGATACCACTCCCTCACTGCGGAGATGAAGGATGAAAGAAGAAGGGCTCTTAGAAGTTGTTATTATCCTAAGTATTTTAAAGTATAGCATTTTTTATCTCTACTTCTCTGTCACAGCACAGCATAAAGAAAGCACCAGAAGAGATACACAGACATTTTACAGTTTAAAAGAAGATACGAGAAAATATCATGCCATATTTCTTCTGGAAGCGTATCAGTAAGCAAAGCAAGGAATTTATGAAAGATCTACCAAAAAAAAAGGCATGCAAAAGCTTTCAAACCATCATTATTTCCTCACAAAACACTGGGAATACATTCCAGTTTGCACAGATGACAACATTATCGCTGGTTTGCTTTTCTCTACAAAACCTAAGCACGGATACCTGAGAAAGGGAGAGAAATATCTCAAGAACACAGCATAAGTTTGAATGATTTCCCCAGAAACACCACCTGATCTTTACAGTTCTAAAGGGAAACTGTCATGTAGTTGCTGCTCTAAGATCTACCAAGATAACAAATGACATAATTTACAAGACAAAGCATACACTCAGTTTCTCAAAGCTACAAGAATCCTTCTCCGCACACACACACTTCTTACTGAGAAATATAAACAGAAGCTGTTTGGATACAAAAGCTTTTATTTATTCTATTTTTTATGTGCTAAGACATATTCCAGGCACTGTGTACTCAGAAAATACCATTGTATAAACAAATTTTACAAACTAAGCCATATTGTCTTGTTCTCCAGATGAAGAAAAATATTCCTTTCAAACGGAATAAAATTGAATATTTTCCTTACTCTTGGAAAAATTGTTTTTTAATATTAGAGGGTTTTTTCTAGAATAAAACCTTGTCCTTTAAACAGAAAAATAAAAGTATATTTTTAAAAGTGTTAGGGGCTATTTCAATTATATCAAAAAAACACCCCAAACCAAACCACAGCAAGTGATGACTTTCAGTAACAAAGTACTGATTCTTCTGTCTACAAAGATAAAGATATGAGTAGATAACTGAAGCAGGGTCGCACATGAAGGAAACTGTGAAAACTTAAGGTGCAATTTGTACTTCAAACTATGATTTCCTAAATTTAGTCATCAAGTTTTATACATAAATGCTCTTCTCTGGCAATTGATTAAACTGATCAGGTTTGGCAAGCAACAAATGATAAGCCTTATTGTGACCTTTGCTGAATGACTTGTACAGGCTGACAGTCTACTTGAATTCTTCCCATAGTGTCTCACAATTTTCAGCATTAAACCACCCCCATACACTCTATACTGCACCCGAAACCAATTTACACAACTTCATACAGTGTGCAGATGGAGCAAGAATCACCTCCCAAATACCTGAGAGCACTTCAGACCTCCCATCCCGCTGGAGAATTTCCCTGACCTTGCTCAAAAGGAACAAGGTAAATAGTGCCACGTTTAGTGCTGAAAACCCCTGTTCACTTCAGCAGACCCAGCGACTTCAGTGGAATTACTCAGCTCTTGGAGGGTGAGCGCAAACGCAGCCGTCGGCGCGGGACTCCTCAGTCTTGCAATCCAGAAATTCACTTGGGGAGGCCAGAGGTTCTCCAATACTAATGCAAATAGACTCGCTGGGGAAATGGAGGGTTGGTTGGAGTTTTTTCCCAGCATCCTAAGATGTAGCTACAACTACACTTCTGGCTGGATGCCAACAGAACAACTCAATAAAAGCCCATCTTTTGTCCAGGATTTAAACCAGATGTGTATAATCTGTCAATATTCACTCTCAAGGTACTAACCAGCCAGCTGATATTCAGCTACTCTACAAAACCTCAACATTAGTCACAAGTGTCTGAAAAAGCTTCATCAGCATTAACTCTTTGAATTTTTTTTCTGGAAACATTCTATTATCAAATCGCTAATATTTTAGAACTTCTGATGCAAATATGTCCACCATGTGTGCTGCTGTAAGACAAAATATTTCTTATCTTGAAATTTCATCAGTAGAAATTGAAGGAATTACCGTTACACCTGTTTTATAGATGGAAAACAGAAACAGAAAAGTGAATGGACCTGCCCTAATCCAATAGCAAAGGAAGAAAAACACCATTTCTTCCAATTCCACTATTCCTATCCATTAGGTTATCCAGCATCCTGTGCCTGAAATATCAGGTAGATTGTTCTTAAATATAGTACATCCTAATAAAGGAGGATGATTAAACAATTTCAAAACACACCGAAAAGGAAATGAATTGTTATGCATCAATAGCTGTATCGGAGTTTTGCTCTAGATATGGAAGCTCTCTGCTCCAATCTAATAGCAATCTCTATATAAATAAAAATTTTCCTCTGAAATAATAATCCATTATTAATGCAATAACAATGTACCGTTCCTTAAATGTCAACTCCAACATGAAGAAAAAAGCAAAATATTGTCCACTGATGGCAGCAATTCAATTCTTTTTCCTCCTCTTCCTCCTTATTTGTGCACAATACAATTAGTGAAATTTTAATACCTTTGAAGAAATGACAATTTAAAAAGAAAAATCAGTAAAATGTGCTGATCATTGCTATTGTGAAAACAATTTGTAACAAACGTGAATTGCACCGTTGTTGGGTCTATTTTTTATGATTTGGCCTGAAGTGCAGAAGCGTACATTCCATTCGTGGGTTTAACCCGCAGTGTTGTGGTGATAGCAAACCCAGCCCCCAGAACAGGTACCTGATAACACCCTCTTAGAGCAGCTGATAAGGGAAAATGGGAGATTATGACCCACAAAAAGCTCAAAGTACCCTAGCAAATCCACAAACACCTTAAAACTTGTAACACCGTGGGTCTAGGCTATGCTCAACAACCAGTTCCCCTGCCAACTTCTCATAAAACAAGTGTTTTACAACCTCAGTGGGGGCAGGGAGGAGGGGAAACCCAAAACTTTACCGTATTTTATTAAAGAATGCATTGCCAAAACCCCAATACACTTTAGCATCTATTACTAGAAAGCTGAACGCATCTAATGTCCCCCAGATGTCTCTGCACTCTCATAGTAAATGTACTTTGCACTGTTACAGGGAAATGGTTCCTCCAATGCTGGAAATTGAACCTGACCTCTCCCCTTTCTGTTTCTTAAGCTTTCAAACCCCTAATCACTAATTAGCATCTCTGGTGGCTCTCTCAGAACATCAGTTTTATGTTCAAGCACGACAATCCTTCCCATACCCCTTGGAGCTGATCAGCATAATCTGAACTTCTTCCCTGAGAAGCTCAGGATAAAACTGAAGCCTCTCAACTCAAGGAAAATCAGAAACATGGTCCAAGTCTCTCTGGCTGCAGTCCAAACTCCCCCAATATTTACCAGCTAGAACACTAAGCTCTGATTTTATTTCTTACTTCCTATGACCACCATTTTTGAAGTTCAAAAAAATCCTAAACACATATCATAACATGCTTAAAAACAGGAATGTGAAGCAATCCAAATAAATCAATATTGCTTCATTCTGCAATAACCTAAAATTCATTCATTCAGAATAGCAGACTTTACCTGATTTTGTGCTGTCACTTGGTAATGTGAAAATCTATGCTGGGTTCTGCTTTTGTTTCATTGGAGTAGGAGGATTATTTTAATATGGAGAGGATTGATTTTGTTCCTGTATGCATGAGCTGCTGTTGATATTCCCAACCAGAAAGACTCCTTTCTAGAATTATCATCAATATATATTACAAGAGAGTGTTTACTTCCACCCTGCCTCTCTTATAAAAGCCTCCACAGTGTTAATTCCCAGAGCAAGGCTACAGGTCTCCTACTCAAAATTTCTCTTTATATTTTCTAATCCTTTTCTCCTTAATCTCCATTATACGAAAAAGAAATCCACATATGCATGGTCTGTGGGAAGCTAAGTAACTTTACCTCTCACCATAGTTACCACATCTGATTTAACCACTGGCTCCGGACATTGAATCATTGTCCTTTAAGGTTTCAGATTTTATTTGTGTATGCCTCGATACATTCATCAAGCATAAAATTCTACAACCAGACTGATTTTAATATCATTAGTAGACAATTACATTTCAATTTATGCGACTGTAAGATAACATACCATCCACCTCTGCTATTTCTGTACTGTGTACTGCTGTTTTCCAGGATCTCAGAAGCAAAAATGTTTAAACGTGTTACTGTGACCGTTATTGAGGGTTTCTGTCTAATCCAGTTCTTGGAATGATTCTGAAACAATGTTATATTCAGATTTTCATTAGCGTGCTCAACTATTCTATTAGACTTTTTTGTTTCTCATGGTAACCAATTTTATTTGACTTAAGGGAAGCTGTTCAAATATTTAAAGGCACTCCGAGATGGCAGGAGTTTATCCAGGAGCATACATGTTGTGTCACAGATATTCCTCTCCTTGCTCTTTTGGATTCCCCTCCCTTTCTCCCCCCCTTTCAAAAACAGTAGCAAACAAATGAGAATCTCGACCTGCCCCACTGCACTGGGAACGTGCTCACTTCATCTGTTTATGTAAATATTCAAGTTACAATGGGCACATTTCGAAACAACAAGCTCGGAAGGTAAAACAGATGCTTCTTACGTTCCTTCATATGCACTGAATCCCTCTGCCAGAATCGCCAGGCGCAACGCAAGAACTAAAGTATAAACATCTGCAACACCTCTCTGTTTTGTTAAAATTCTTTCACACGTTTTCTTGCTAACTCCAAAAAGGCTCGACGGTGTAAAAAAAAAAAAAAAGAGAGAGAGAGGGGGAAAAAAAAAACCCCACCAACAACAAACAGTGAAATCGGAAACATCTGCGAGATAGCTACGGAAAACGGAATGAAACATGAATAAACAAAAACATGGCGAAAGTGGCCTGGGGTTGTTACACTGTCAGATCATTTTTCCAAGCCCAACATCAAGGCTTTTGTTACAGGCAAAGCGGTCATTTGCATGGAGAACCAACAGGGCTTCTCCTCGTTCGGCGTCTCCCCGGCCGCAGCACACACACACACACACACACACGGACAGACAGACAGACAGACAGACGGACGGACGGAGCCGCCGACCCCGCGCGGCGAGCCCGAGCCCCCCCCGCACAAACACCGCGGCCGAACGCGCCCCCGGCCCCCGCTCCCCTCCGAGCCGCAATTTCCGTACGAAAAACACCACACCAACCCTTTGGAGCGCTGCCCCAGCCGGAGTTCTCTCGCTCTCCCTCTGCTCTGCTGCTGCTGACAAGATCAGGCTGAGATGAACAAGTCCATGCTGCTCTGCCAACCTCGCTCCTCCGGCGGCTGCACGCACGCCGGGGGCTCGCAATAATACCAAACTTTGGGAAAGTTAAAAATGGAACGGATTGAGGGAATGCAAAGCACAATGGCAGGGAAGCAGAAAACACTGCCTGGACAATTATTGCAGCAGCACGCAGGGCACTGGCTCTGTAGTCAAGGCTGTGTCAGCATTTTCTTTCTAAACCCCCCCATTTTCAGGGGGTTGTAACTCAGAAAGGAAAGGAAAAAAAGAAAAAATGCTTATGCCAAAAATATTGCAGGTAAACCCCCTTCCCTCTGCATTTTAAATCACCGATTTAGACCATTCAGAAAGTTACAGGAGCCTGTGCACTTTGTTAGGCAGTCCCACATGCCTTTTTTATGCAAATATCAGTCTTTTTTTTAAAATGAGGTTTCACAAGAATTTGACCTACATTGTGAATGCCCTCCCCCCCCCCTTTTTTAATAAAACCGATATAAAACATATCTCAACGTCTAAACGCAGTTTGCATAAACATGGGATAATTGCTAAGTAAGTTCTACACGCATTGCCTGAAAGGTACCAGATTGGTACTAGAGATATGAAAATGCTCCCACAGATGACCCAACACAGCCTCTACTGAGGTCTCAACCCCAATTCATTATGGTAACTTGGTAACCCAAAGTGTTGAGGGCATCTGCATTTTTCCCGGATAAGGAAAGGGTCCCTCTAATCACGTTAAAATAAGGAAACAAAGCATTTGATCTGTATTTACTACTTTACAACTACACTCTAAACTGTGGCACATCAGGGCTATTGCTGCTGCTGTTGTTAATCGCAGGGTTTTGGTCATGGGGGCTTTTTTTTTTTTTTGGGTTTTTACTCCAGGCAATTTACTCTCAGAAAAAAGAGAAATAAAACTTCACCAGCCTTTTTACACAAGCCAGATATACTGAGACACTTTTCAGTTATGTTTAAAGTTACAATAACAAAATGAAGGAAAAAACTCCAAAGCAGGAACTATACAATCATATTACTACTTTGTTTTAAAGAAAAAATATACCTTTATTGTAAAGACTGTGCAGCAGCCTAAGCCTGCTGGGCAAGAAAACCAAAGCATTAGTCTTGACTGATATGGAATAGCCAAGACAACACGGAGAATACATTATAAAGGACAACACCACCACACCCACCTGCTCGGGGGAAGAGAACTCCACTGAACAGTTGGGACAACGTGTGCTCCTTCCCCCTGAACCAGCCCAGGCCTTCACATTCCTGCCTTAGGCCAGTCTGGTCTGCAAATAAAAGAAATGATGGTGACACACACCCACTTCTGCCACCTGGCACTGGGGTTACAATGGGCACGGAGAGGAAAGAAGCAAATGTGGTAAAATCTCAATCCACAGCAGTTTTCTTCAGCGTAAGAAAGCAGAGCACTGAGGTTTCTGCTCTGCTCCACCAAATAACACACAGAGTGTTTATGTTCTTGAAAGATACATAATTTGCATGCAGCGTTTAATGGTAGACAGATGTTTTTCTCTGATCATTAATCTGGAACAAAGCAGAAGGCTACTGGAAACAAATAAGCAAAGTTCTCCTGAAGGTATGGAGTGTTCTGTGCACACTGCTTAAGTTAAACTAATTGCTAATTCACATTAACAAGACACTGAACGAGGACAAACATTAACACATTAACACAACTGGACAATACAAAATGGAAGCTGATTTTTCATCTTTTTATGACACAAGGGACAAGGAAAAAATAAAGAAGATACAGTACAAAACTTCTTAGTAGATCCAACTTCATACTTCCTATTGAAGAATAAAGTGGTAGGATTTATAAGAACTCTGAAAGCAAAGGTATATAGGCAATTAAACTAAATTTAATTAAACTAAGACTCGGCTTTATAAGTTTGTATGGAAGGTTAAGCAGAAGACATACATTAACCTAATATTAAAGAAAAAAATACAACCTTTGTATATTAATAACCATACCCAGGAATAATAATAGCCATAAATATTTTGTTTAATTTAGCAGGAAACTACAGATTTTAACAACTTCAAAAGATCATTAGCTTAGTCCTCATCCCCACATTTATCACGCCAACATTTACACTATAAATTAACAGCTGCAGCCTAAAGCTGAAAACACGCCAGAAATATGCATAGGTTGTATCAATATTTGCACATGGAGCCTTGAACATAAATTAGTTGACACTCAACACTTCAAGCTTCCTCCCTGAAGTTGCAATATTTAAAGGTTAAAGATTAGACATGCTCCCTCTTGTGTTAAACTAAGAATACACGAATACATGCTGTTTTCTCTGACATGATGGTTGCTTGGCCATCTGTTCCATTAAGCAACCCCTTTAGCTCTGGCTACTAATGTCTGACAAAGCTTCACCATCACCCTCCAGTTTAAAGACAGATACAGTCCGAGCACATAACCTGGATCCACACAGTATCTCTGTTACATTAAATCAGC
Source organism: Phainopepla nitens (assembly GCA_013400175.1). Lineage (NCBI taxonomy): Eukaryota > Metazoa > Chordata > Aves > Passeriformes > Bombycillidae > Phainopepla > Phainopepla nitens. The sequence continues at coordinate 995,407 of VXBQ01005187.1, forward strand.
TGCTGTATTATCAGAAAGGACCATTAAGAGCTTACATAGAAACAAAACCTGTTGCAAATAAGTGTCTGGGACAAATAGGTATGTGGCTTGATCAATTACATGGCAAGTCACACTTTTTCAGTCCCTATAAACATCACAGAGCTAAGGTGAACCAGGTTCAAGCTGCTCAGTACCATCAATCATGGGGAATACTGAAGAGCAAATTTCCTTTTAAATATTAGCTTACAGGATATTTAAGACAGACAGGAAGAACAGGAATATTTTACAATGCCACATAATTACGTTTGTAAATACGGCAACAATTGAGCAAAGTTTTCAATCCTCCACCCAAGCAGCTCAGGGTGAACCATCCCCTGCACAGAACTCTCATGGAGCCAAAATCCCCCTTATAAAAATCTTCTTGCAGGATCTGGTCCCAAGATCGTGTCTAGACATGAATGCTAATCCCAGGTGTAACTAACACAAAAGTTTTTTCTAATACACTTCTCAACCATAGGCTTTGCACCTGGTGTGGGCTTGGTAAATTACGTTTAGGCATACATTTGCTGGTTATGGTCAGCACAAGGCTGAATTGTAGGGCAGCTGTGAGTAAATATCAGTAAATAGTTCAGAGTCTAGACCTGAAGAGAATCTAACACTCAACTACATGACTTCCCACATTCCCTTTTATTCCTCCATGCCCTTGTGGTGAACAGAAACTTTCAGTGCAATGACGTCTATGCACATCAGAAATAATACCACCAAATATTCTAAGAAACATACTTGCTCTTGCAAACCACGAAAATTAAATGCGTTTGCTCCTCCTGGAAGTATTGGTGTTTATTTTATAGACCAGTAAAAACATAACCAAAATATCTGGAGATCAAAAAAACCATCACGGTTATTGACAGATACAGGTTTGGGGGTCTCTCTAAAGCCTCAAACTCCAGCAGCACACTGCTTGAAGCACATTTGCTGCCAGCGCACCAAGAAACTAAACTTTTGACACCGACTTCGGCAAGAGAACGAAGTTTGTATTTAGTGCACGTACGGGTCCCATGGGCACATTTCCCCTGTGCTGCGAGCCCAGCGCGATGAAGGTCTGTCCCAGCGCCCCGTGTCACACTGCGGCGCCAGGTGACAGCGAGGAGCCCAGCACCGAGACCCTCTACGCATTACCCAGAAAGCAGCTTTTCTATCAGGATTGACACCCCAAGAGTGGTTTTATTCCCTCGCACACACAAG